>PVKM010005186.1:0-32562 GCA_004027735.1 Carollia perspicillata
GAAAAAAAAATAGCTCCATAGATGGGCTGAGACACTGACAAGAGAAAAACTTCCTTTATGACTCATTCTGTGCCGTAGAGTTTCTCTGAATGCCCTCACGGAGCTTATGGTGAAGCAGGAAAGATGGACGTTACACAGACAAAGAGAAATACAGGGTGAGTGAGTTTATTTTTTATTATTTACTTATTAACTATTATATTATTTATTATTATTATTACTAACCTACTTTTGCCCACCCCTGTATAGATGGCCATAATGCATGAGAAATTCTAGGAAAGATAAGTACAGTGTATTATGAAAGTGAGGAGTGGAATGATTTAGTTGGAGGTGCTGGGGACATCCTCCCAGACTTGAAGGATGAGTAGGTGCAGCTGAGTGAAAAAAAGACCATTTGGGATGAAGGGGAGAGCTTTGACACAGGCCCCAAGGTCACAACGAGGTTGGAGATTTAATGGACTGGATGGGGAGCTCCGCCCAGGAGAACAGACAGGAAGTGGTACCAGCCATCCGAGAGTCGGGAGACCAGACCTGTGAGTTTGTAGGTGATGCAGGCACCAGACTAGTTCTCAGAGCAATGGGAAGTGAGTGCAATGATCCCAATAGTAAAGTGTTGAGATCTACAATCTTATTTTATTTAAAGATTTTATTTATTTATTTTTAGAGAGACGGGAAAGGAAAGAGAAAGAGAGGGAGAGAAATATCAATGTACGGTTGCCTCATGCGCATCCCTCACAAGGGAACTGGCCCGCAAACCAGGCATGTGCCAGGACTGGGAATTGAACCAGCGACCTTTTGTTTTGCAGTCCAGTCATCAATCCACTGAGCCCCACCAGTCAGGCCCTAATTTGCAATTTTAAAAGAATGTTGTGGCTGCTTGTAGAGAACGCAGATTACAAGGGGAAAGAACAAAGGCAGGAGGAGGACTTTGTAAGACAGCAATGTCACTCCTTCCTGTTCTACCTGGAGTCATTGTCTCTAACTGAAGCCTCAGGCTACTCTAGTGTCCTCCTGCTTTTCAAGTAAGGTCTGCTCTCAGCTTGAGAGAGCTTGGCCAGGCATCCATTTGTTCCCAGGGCCATTCATCAGAAGCATTGGGTGGGTGGGGTTCTCAGTGAGGAGTGCCATTGACCTAACAAGCCCACCCTGGAGAAGCCTGGAGCCCCAGCAGCAGGTGGAGTGCACAGCCCTCCACAAGCTACTTCCTGAGCATAGGAAAAGAATAGGCTAGAATCAGCATACTTACACGCAGGCTGTGTAAAGCGTAAGTGAATCCTCCACATGCGACCACAGCCAGGCTCCGTCTGTTACTACAAAGGAACCAGGCCATTTCCATCTTCCACCACAAGCACCCAGCTATCTGGCATCATGGAGATAAAATATTTTGACCGCTGGCTGGATTTTTCTCCCGTTTGACTGACATTCTACAGTCAGGGTCATCGGATAGTTTCTCTTCACAAAGTCAAAGGAAACAAGGGTAGATGGCTGTCCCTGGGAGGGTCACCACTTAGTAAAAATTGTCAGACTTCATGGAATACATGTCATATTGTAAATATATCATTTATTTGTGCTTTCAAGGAGCTCCCTCAGGAGTTCTCTCTACTCTGCCAGCCTTCCTATTCAAAAGGTGAGGTATACCCAGAGAACCAAGACCCACAATAACATCTATTACAGGCAGACCCATATTTTCCGGCCACGGCTAGCTCCTTCAGCCCATCTTCACATCGACAGTTCTTAGGGACGGAGAGCAGGAACAAGCCGTGAGGAGCCCCTGCCTCCCATGTCCCACACTAGGACACAGCTGGGAGTTTCCAAAGAAATATTATTTAAACAAACACTTCCCACAGGCAAAGGATTCTTTTTTTAAACAAATTAGAACAAAATTGGGAGGGAGGCAGAGAAAATTCGACATCAAAAAAATTCTGTAAAGCGACCACACATAGTTTGGGTGCTTTGTGCAAAGCTGGAAAAGAAAAACAGACTCGATTCTCTCTCTCTCTGTCTAGGAACCCACCCTCTAAAACAAAAAATATTGATACAGGCACACAACAAAAGACACATAGACAACTGCACAAACATAAAAAAAAAATAATCAACCCAGAGTCCCACATATTGACGGCAATGTTTCCTCAGACTCTTCCCATTTGTTTTTGCTGCGAATTTATTTTTCTCACTTTTCTTTTAAATCAAAGACGCATGTGGCTGAGAAAGTGCAGAGAATGACAGATCAAAGGAAGGCTGGGGAGTGCAGTGGCCACTGGCCAAGGCAAGGGCCAAGCAGGCCCTTCCCAAGAGAGGCTGCATAGTCCGCTGCCAGAACGGGCAAGGCTGCTGCTCGGGAGGAACCGAGTTCTAGTCCTGACTCTGCCACTCATTTTCTGAAACTTGGGTTTCAGTGGCTTCATCTGCACAACAGCAGTAAGTAGGAAGCACTCGCTCTGGTTATTTCACACAGATGTTGGAGGAGAAAGGAGGTGATTGCTGACGATAGACGTGATACTCCCATGCAAAGACACCTGTGGGAGGTTGACCTTTGGCGCCTGCTGGAAGGCTTGGTCTTCAGGCACGAGCTGTTTTATCCTGATCCCAGCATCGTTTGTTCAGGCTTCCAGCATCATTCTATGCTGCCTTCACAATAAGCCCAAACACATCCAGAGAGGAAAGAGAGGAAAGAGCCTCATCGTGGGTTGAAAAAGAAAAAAAGTCTGTAAAAAATTGCTGAAACCTTGCTCAGCAAAGAAGCTATTTATTCAGAGTAAATGACTCCTTGAAGAGAAAGGAAGAAGGAGCCTGGGGCAGACAGAAGATAATTTGGCAGGAAATCTAACCCTGCCGGGCTCTCTCTCCATCTTTCTCCCGCACAGGTATTCCGACAGGAAGATGAAGTCACTGAGAATGTGAATGGGGCGGGATCATCCAGGGAGCCGGAAGACTATACGAAATCTCCTAAAGGGAGAACATTGCCCCAGGGAGAGGGAAGGGAGGGATCCCTTATCTTGGCAAAAAAAGGAAGTAGAAACTGCATTCCTGTAGGAAAAGTTAGACATAGACAATAGCAGGAGTTTCGGAGTCCAGGGACCACTGTTTAGGTCTGCCCTCTGTGTCACTTTGCCTGTGCGTCAGGGTCAGTAGTTCAGCCTCTCGTGCCTCTGGGAACTTGGGGGGCAGTGATATCCTGTGTCTCCCAGGGCTCAAGTGAGAGACCATCTGCAAGGTTTCAGGCGCACAGTGGGCACTAAGCGGTAGTTTTGCTCAGGGAAGGACCACAGGACCAGACGTTTTTATGCACGCATGAATTTTTCATTAACGATTGATGAAATATTGCCTCTTATTTAAAATGTGCATAAGTATTTCAAAGTAGTTTAATCACACTTCTACAAAAGTATAATTTTTATACATATCGTTGCTAGGCAGGAGTCAGTTTGAAGAGCAAGTCCATTCAAACAATACAATTTGGCCAAGTGAATTATTCTCTATCATCAAAAGTCCTGGGGGGAATGATTGACTGTTTTAGTCATTGAAATAGACTTTAGACCAAAATGTATACTGCTACCAGCCAGGAGTGTGAGAACTTTGGACTCAACATGGAAACATTGAATTCACTTGCACAGATGAGGCACCTGGGGGTGGGGGAGAGAAGATAGGGGTTGGAGGAAATGTTACAACAGTTTAAATCAAAAGAGAAGGCTAGGCTGAGGGGGGGGGGGGCTGCTGCTCCCAACTCATCATCCTCGTTGACAGCCGGACTTTGATCTTTGTACATCTTTGTCTGACTCCGGGTTTGAAGCACAGAGGGAGGCACCTGGCTTTGATTTCAGCTGCTTCATTAAAAAGATTATGATCCAAATGTTGGCCTGCGTTTGCCACAGAGCCAGAAATGTCAAGGAGGTTCTGGGATTGATACAACCTCTCCTTGGTGAGCCTTGACGGGTTGCACCAAGCCAGCAGACTGGCTTCGCGAAACTTCCGTCAACAATGTTTGGTGGGCACTTTGATACGCCAGGGGCTGCTTGAGCCCTGAAGTTGGTTCTCCAAAGGCAGCCAGAAAAGTTGCAAACAGGATTCATGGGTATGACTGTGAATATCTTTGAAATAAATGTACTCCAAATAAATAGTTACGGACACACACCCTTGGTGATGTCGGCAATGAGAAATAACTGTAAAGGGTAAAATGCAGTTGCCACTTTCCCAGTGGAAAGCAGAGTACCTACAATTTTCTTAAATCATAAGGGTTAGTGCTTTTTCACTCTAATTCCAAGTTTGGTATATTCAAATGTTTTTACATATTGGCAAAAATTGCATTCTTACATGCCACAGTGAGCATGAAAAAGTCCAGATTTTAGAGTCCTTGGTTCTAAGCAATGCCCTTCACCTGGCAAAGTGGTGCAGTAAATCATTTTAATAAATGCTTGACCAAATTGTTGGGCCAGATGTAATTAAATAAAATCTCATTTTAGAAGCCTCTAATCCTTCCCAAAAAGAGAGTAGATTCCAAATACAAATGACGCAGGTGGAGTCAACTTCTACAGAGCATCTGGCCACCTAACTCACCTGTGTCTCACTGCGTTCGTCACTCAGAGCTGGTGTCAGGGGCCAGCAACAGTGCAGTCACCCATGGCCCTGTGCTCAGAAGGTCCCCATACTTGCAATTGAATACTCTGCCCTGGATGCCTTGATATTCCTAATTTTATCTTTGAATAAGTGTTTTGTAAGCGAGGTCTCATAGGATGGGGAGGGTGCAAGGAAGGTGAGGGACACTTGCAGCCCCAGCTGCTGTAGTCTCTCTGCACTGGTTCCCCACCTCCGTGCTCATCCTCACTTGGCCTCCCTCTCCCTACCCCCTGTGCCTTGATTATTGCCCTGTCCTAGTCACTTCTGCACCTCTCCCCCTGCCACCAGGGGGCTTAGGAAGGTCAGCATTGGACAGGACAGGGTCATAGCACATTCTATGGGCAGCTCAGCTGGGGTGAGCATTTTGCTCAGCTGGGGTGAGCATTTTGCTCACCTGGCAGCCTGATTCACGTACTTAGTGTGCCCCTGCACTTGGAGATTGCCCTCTGCCTTGGAGTGGGGCAGCAGGGCAGGGAGATTGTGGGAAAGGGAGGTGCCTGGCTTGTCTGTTCCCCTCCCCTTCAAGCACATTTCATAGCTGTCTTTTAATCTCATCTGAGGCTGCCTTTTGCAGGTGATAGGAGCAAAATCTGTCAATTCCACCACAGGAGTGACTTGGGAACCATTCTTTTCCTGAGCAGCCAAACTGGCCCAGTGCAGCCAGGACCGGGTCTTTTAGAGGAACAATGTGGTTGCCTGTTCAACTCCCGTGCTCTGTGTGGAGGTGCAGTAACCCACCTGCACGGTCTCATCCCACAGTTCCAGCACATGTGGAGATGGCCATTCCCTTTGCAATTCTTTGAGGCCAAACAAGTTGTTGAAAAGTATCAGTTAGCTTGGAGTTTCCTGTTGTACAGAACACTGAGAATTACCAATTGCTCTTCCAGAAGCTTCCTCACTTTTGGTCTCTAATAAGTTTGTGTAGTAAATTATTTTTTTTAATGTGTTCATTATAAAAATAATTTTAAAAATTTACAGGCAATTTGGAAAAGAAGGGGTAAATGACCCGTAATCTCACCACTATAACAAGACCAATATTAACATTCTGGTTTATTTCCTTCTAGTCTTATTTCAATTTATATTATTTAATGTGGTCATAATTTATAATTATATTGTCAATAACTCTCCTTTCACTTAACATTATACAGTATAATAACCCATGTAATTACTTAGACTTCAAATGCAGAAGAGTCTTTAAACATCTACAGCATTTCCTTCAGTGTTACAACATACTCAACAGTCATATTTAAGATAGACCAACCTCTCACTTAGATCCCAGAGATTTTCCTCTTTGTTCATTTTTGCTCTGTAGCATTTATTTGGAGGGTTCAGTGCTTCCCCCAAGAGGAGGCGGCCTCTCAAGCTCTGCTTAGATATCTCCAAGTTCACAAGTCAAAGCTAGCAGCCCATCCTTTGGTTGGAGGCCAGCCCACTCCTTGAGTTTCTCATTCCGTTTCTTAACTGCCCTTGCTGTCTCTGTAGAACTGGGCAGCTGTACAGTCCTCCATTATTTTCTTCATCATCAATTCTCTGGCATTTATTTGGGAGAGAAGCATACTTTTCCCACCAGAATTCCTTCACGTTCCTCTTGGCCCATCCAAGCCCTACCAGTCCTGTAGACCACAGTCTGCATGCGCCCATGTGGATGACATCGCAGCTTCTCATGGGGCTGTAGTGTACCTTGTGCTCCTGTTCATTCATACTGTAGATTCTATTACCCCCATGGAGCCTGGAGAACCCCGGGCAAAGGGCCTTTGTCAGCTCGTCTCTGCACTGTGCTGCAGCCACTGTGCAGTAAATGCCAAAGCAGCGACCGAGACTGAAGTGAGACATGATCAGGGCATCGGGGATCCTGGGATAATCACTACTCCACTTGATGAGATTTTCTGTTAGAAAATGGTATCATTTATCAGGTTGTAAAAATCAAATATTGAGTAGCAGAGAAAGAAATTTTAATCAAGAGTATCAGGAAAACTATAAAAGAATAATTAGAAAGGACAATGGCTTAAAAACCTATTCTTTTAGAAAAAAAGAGCCTTTGTAAATAAACACATGCGCACACACGCATATGCACACACATTTATAAAGAGGTACCATTTCAGGTACAGACAACTGTGTGTGAAGTAGGGTGAGCAACTGGGTGAGCAATTGTGAAGAAACTGGAAAATTAGTCTGGAATTCTCCCCACGGAGCCCTCTCCCACTCAAACCACACATCCCCTACACACATAAAACACAATTTGCACATCGACACACACAACACACACGTATGAGTTTTTTTCCATCTAGCAAAGAAATTAGGAAGTGCAATGCATGTATGCCATCATTTAATGAGATGTGTCAAGTTTTTATTACTTTAAGAATTTGTGGAGAATAATGGAGTAAAATGCAGATATTAAATTGGTCACTCAACCTGAATTTATATACTACAAAAGTAAGCTGAGAATTTTTCAATACTTTAAGTTCACACCAAACTCAAGATTTCCTTATTGCAGTTTAAAATTGTTTATCTAAGTTATCTAAATACTTGAAATCGATGCTACATTTTTGGCTATGAAGATGTATCGCTAGTTAGCCTTATCTTCTACCATTGCGGGGGAGGAAAAACAGCCTTCTATAAAACAAAGACAGACAAATTCCGCCTTCAGATAGTCACCCATAAATCCCTCTAATTTCATGTCAACATGCACACATTTTTCTGAGCAAAGAATTTGGCCGAGATCAACCAAATGCTAATTTAACGTTCTTGTCAAATTTAACAAATTATGTGTAACTCAGTGCATATGCTCATCAAGTTTTTAGAGATGAAGAGCATATTTACCCCAGTCAATATTCATATCTTTGAGAAAAGTTCTTTTTTTTTCTTTTTTTTAATGTATTGGGGCTTTGACATGAGCTTAAGGGTCTCTACTTATTAATTCTAAGAAGACATTCTTAATTTGACCATCAGAACATTTCAAAAATTTGCTATCTCATTATGAGGTTTCCTTGATCACACCTGATCTTGGAGTGGCAACCTGGATTGGTTAGCTCTGCATTGCAATCTATAACAACCAGAAAATACATATGGCTTGCATGAATTTGAAATCTCTTCTGACATCTGAATAATGTTAATCTTGTTTATATGACAACCTCATTATGGTGCATAATTGCTCGGCAATCTCCTAGCAAATACTGGGTTAAAAACGCATGGAAGATGCTTGTTCTTCTCGTTATTAATTAGCACGTGTCCACTTCGCCAGATCCAGTGCCCAAACTTCATTTGTTATGTTCAGCCAAATGCATGAATAGGTTTGGAGTAATTATTTTCCAACATCATCTAATACCTCTCTGCACATCAATTAAAAATCCTCTTAACAAGGAACTGCATTTTGTTGGAGATCAAATGCCTGGTCCAAAGCTGTATCAATCATGTAGAGCTAATTAGTGGCTCTGCTTTATATCATTTGTTTTACTTTATTATTTCATTGTACACTTCCTAATGAAACCAATTGAACAATTTTTAAATCTTTGTTCAATTAATTGAAGGCTTAAAGGCCAGCTACCTAGTCAGGCTTTCTTCACTTTGAAAGGAAGTGCTTTCCGGGGTGGGAGAGAGGGAGAACCCGTAGATGTGTTATTATACCTATTTACTTTCTGAAGTGCCCGCTCCATAGATCCAAGTTTTAAAAGGTTTATCATCATTCTTATGCCACTTGCAGATAATTCACTGCTCACCACACCTTCACAGCTTTTCTCTCTATGCTGAACCATTTCAGAAGGATGAGTTGAAACAATAATAGGAGATGTAGGGCAGTTCATCTTGAAGACTGCGTATAGAAGCTCTCTGAATTACTGTGTATTTCTGTCAGCATTTTATAAACTGGTTGTCCAGCTTTCTTCCTTAGCGCAAATAAAAAATAAAAATGCTGAGCTGTGAAAACTGTTTAGTGGCACTCCTTTGGGGTCTGGATAGAGCTGCGGGTTCCAATACAAATATGAGTGGATTAAATGCACACTAACTACCTAAAGCGGGAAACTGTAATGAGGGGGAGGACAGATTCCAGCTCTTTAGAATTTCCGCTGGCTCATCAGACCCAGGCCTCTGTACAACTGGGCAGGGGAGGGCTGCCTTGTTGGCCCCAAGTGTATGGTGTCCTGGCCTCTGACCTTGGTCACACCTATCCCCCCAGTTGGTATTCATTTTGGTTTATGAACCTCCCCCAATTCACCAAATCATTGTGAGAAGCAGTTTCCCCAGTCACAAAACATATCCCAATTAGTGCAAAATCAGGGGAGTTAATGTTGATCAAAGTAGAACTAATTTTCTCCAGCACAGCCTCTGCTAAAGGGTCCCCTTTCTCACAAACGTGAATCCATTTGAACTAAACAAAACTGACAAATCAGCAGATGTCAGGCCTCCAACCAATGGGCTGCAGTTGTCTCTTTGCTCCGTGCCGGAGGGGAGAAATCAAGACCCAATTTTCTGAATAGTTAGGCTGGACTTTAAAATGCTACAGAGTTGTGCAAGCGTGTAAACTTGTGGCATGTATTCGCACATTTATTATTTTGAACATAAACTGATGAGAGGAATTCTATCCAAGGATGAGAGGGATGAAAAAAATGTTTAAGCTCTTACAAGGTTTGAAAAGCCTCTAGAATTACCGGGGGAAGTGGAGATTAAAAGACTCGGGAATCCCCTGATTTACTCATTCCTGGCCCAGACGTCTGTTCTTTATAATGATTAAGTTACTAACGTTTATTTGTCAGTAATAATTGAATTTTACACCAAAGTGAATTATTGCAACAAATGAACGGCTCTGCTGCAATTTTAAATAGCCTTCTTTGCAAATTATCTCCCATGATTTATATTAATCCTATGGGGAAGGCAGAGAAAAATTGTATGAGGATGGACGGTTTGGATTTAATGTAAATGGATAAAAGTATGTGATCGCTTCTCATGGTTCTGCCCATGAATTTAACATGATGTCCTTCTGGCTCTAGCACTCGTTTTAAAATCTGGGTAGCAAGTCCAAATATAAATCTTCAAAAGGTCTGGAGGTTCCACCACAGCGTGCACCACTCTGAAAGAGAGAAAGACAAAGGAAGAGATTTTACTTAAAATCACATTACATTTATGACCCAGAAAAATCCTTGACTTGGAAGGCTAATGACCTCTGTAAAATACCCTTTTGCAACTTGCCCAGGACACAGTTGTATGAATTTCCCCTTTTCTGTTAATACAGACTTAAAACTCAGTTTCTGTATCTTCTAAGAAGCCTTCCCTGGAATGCTTGCCCTCTGGCATTTCTGCCTAATCTCTGTCCATCCCATAATGCTTTTCATCTGTTCTAGCAACTCTCAACATTTTTGATGATCATTCTAGCTCAGTTTCCCAAACTTCCATAATTACAGGAATCAGCTTGGGAATACAGGTCCCCTGGAGATTCTGCATTAACACATTTGGAGGGGAGGCCAGGAAACTGTATGATTAACCAGCAACTAGGCTATTTACATCATCAAGCAAATGCTAAAACACACCAGGAGAGGGGATGGATCATGTTCTCAGAATCCTTGAGCAATTAGAGCATACACCACACACTTCTGTCCACAGTTTTTACTGCTGTGTAATATTCTATAGTTATTTCATTTAAGTCTTCCCTGGGAAGTTATAGTCATCTTGAACTTCTTACTTTGAACATTTGTACTCGCCTAATCCTTTTAGAAAACCAAGGATAATTTGCAGGGTTTTGATAAGAAATAATTGGATAAAATTTAAATGAAAATGTTGCCAACACTTAGAAAGACTGCAGGAGGCACAGGAGAGAAGGCAAGTGGCCAGGGAGAGCAAGAGGAACAGGAGAATGAGAAAGTTTGCCATACTGTATTCATAAAGCTCAATGACGTTCACTGGCTTTTTCTGATGAAATAGTATTTGCAGACGTTTTAGAAAACATGGAAAAGCACAAACATTTAAAAAATAATGTTTGTACAACCACCAAGAATATACCGTTATTAACATTTTCATATTTACCTCTCTAATTGTTATCAATGTAGTTCTCCAACTTGCAAACTGCTGATTTGCATCATGAGGAAGTCCCACGTGGAGCTGATAAATCTGACCTTTGTCCATGACGGGAGCAGTCACGGAAATGTATCTCCTTTGTGTTTTTAGAACTTACATGGTTTTGGGTCCCATACTCCTGGGACTAAAGACAAGCCCTGGAAAACAAACAAAAACAACAAAATAGAGTAAGACAATATTCAAAGTGAATATTGCTAAAATGAAATGAGTAAGAGAATATTCAAATCCAAAACAATTAGAGCCTTGCCACTAAAGAAGGCAGCAATGGTCGACCAATAAAATGATACCAAAGGTAGAAACTTGGGAAATGGGATGTGAGTGTATGCATTAATTAGAGGATGGGGAAGACTATTTAAAACCTAAGGGGTAAAAAATTCAGAATGCAAATTTCATAAGTATGGGAAGTTAGAACACTATTTCATCAATATTATGCATGTTTTCTACACAAAGCTCACAAGGTCTTCATAATTAATACATACAGAACCAATGTCAAAGTCTCTGATTTGTGTCTGTATTTATTTTTAAAATGCATTTAGCCTTACTTCAGATATGACAATTCTCCTCAAACTTGAACATAAAGGGGAAAGAAGCATAGATTCATGTACTAAACAATGTCTTCATGAATATTAGAGAATATATTGAAACCTCAATTTACATAAAAAATACAAGTTTTATCTACAAGAAAATGTTGAACATACACAAAAGAAAGAAAAACATAGTTAAATTTTGTCCAGTATTGGTATTGCTGAAAGGTAATTGTCATATTTTTGTGATTCTTTTAAAATTCATTGAAAGCAGTATGGAGTTCCTCAAAACATTAAAAATGAAACTGCCTTTGACCCAGCAATTCCACATCTGGGACTATATCCTAAGAAACTCAAAACACTAATTCAAAAGAACATAAGCACCCCTACGTTCACTGCAGTGTGATTTACAACAGCCAAGACCTGGAAACAGCCCAAGTGCCCATCAGGAGATGAGTAGATAAAGAAGCTGTGGTACATTTAGACTATGGAATATTATGTGGCCTTAAAAAAGAAATCTTACCTTTTATGACAGCATGGACGGACCTGGAGAACATTATGCAAGTGAAATAAGCTAGTCAGAGAAAGACAAATCCATATGACGTCACTTATATATGGAATCTAATAAACAAAATAAACTGCTCAACAAACTGGAAACAGAGCCATGGACACAGAGAACAGAGTCACAGCTGTTAGAGGGGTAGGGAGAGGAGGGACCGGATGAAAGAAGGTGAAGCGATTAAGCAAAGGCGCGCGCGCGCACACACACACACACAACACATAGATACAGACAACAGTGTGGAGATAGCCAGAGGGAAAGGGGGTTTGGAGGTAGGTGGAAGTAGGCAAAGAGGAGGAAAATGGGGACGGAAGGAGATTTGGCTTGGGGCAACGGGCACACAGTGCAGTGTGCAGGTGATGTTTTGTTGAGTTGTATGCCTGAAACCTGTATGGTTTAGTGAACCAGTGTCACCCCAATAAATTCAATGAAAAATTAAATACAAATAAATAAAGTAAAAATAAAAAGAATTCACTGGAAAATTTAAATGTTTAAGGAAGTGTTTCCCAGAGTTTATTTCAGATTACTCACCCCAAGAGATGCTTCCTTCAGTTAAAGAAGACCTGAGAACCAATTAATTTGGGAAGTTCTTATCACCTGCTATGTCATTCACTTGGAGCTTCCCAAAGTATATGAGTATATTAAATTCTCTCGTAAGACCTGCAGCAAAGATCTGTTTGCTTGGTTTTATCCATTGACTTCCCAGAATAATTATCATGTACTCACACATATTTTTATTATTACCATGGGTATTATTTTTATAAAGCCACAGGTATGATATTTAGACATAAAACCACTACAGCAGGGAAACAGCCACTCAGGAGAAACAGTGGCAATGAATAACCAGTATAACTGAGCCACTACATTAGATCTGATCATTCCCATAAGAACTCCATGAAACCGTTTATCGTATTAACTTGGGGACACACTAGTTGAAAAGACAATAAAGTTAGATTTTTAGTGCCACAGGTCAATCCCTGTCCCTACACTAAATCAAAATCAAGGCAATATTGATCTTTTAAAAAATTATTATTACAGTGTTTAACAACATTTTAAAACGCACAGAGGAATTCCGAGTTAAGATGGTAGATTAAAACTCGATTAGGAAACCTCTCACCCTGATTAGTCATACAAGGAAAGGGACATAATGAAAGAAGCATCAAAGACCAGTCACATGGCCCTGGCCGGTGTGGCTCACTTTTTTGGAGCACCCTCCAGTAACTGAAACACTGAAGGTTTGATTTCCAGTCAGTATGTGGGGGATCCCGGTCACATTGTGGGGTCCCAGTGCCTATGGGAGGCAACCAGTCATGCTTTTCTCTTGCATCAATGTTTCTCTCTCTCCCTTCCTCTCTCTCTAATGATGAGAAAATGGTCTCAGGTGAGGGAAAAAAACAGTCACCATGGCAAGACAGCAGAAGATTCTCAAGAAACAAAGGCCAAACTTGGTTCAGCTCCTACCTCCAGACACTGTACAGTTGAGTCCACAACATCTCTAATAGCCCACATTCCGGAGAGAAACAAATTGACAAAGTATCTGCATCTTTCTTTCTTCTGGCTGGGTAATGGAAACTGCCTGGGGCTTGGGGGGGAATGGAAAAAGATGTGATCAGTTTGAGTCTGAGGTGGAAGCGAAGGCCTCAGGGCTACACAAGGAATTGGAAGAACAAGCTGTGCCCTGATGCACACCAGCCAACGATACAGAAAACCCCCAATAAAGAACAGTGTCTCCGAGAGAGCACAGCTCAGCCATTTTCACAGGCACTACTTTTGCATCATCTAAGGATGCCTGCCCTTGCCAACCCTCAGACCACTAAAACGTGGGCAGAACACAGTATTGAGTACGAACGATCTTCAATTGCAGGCATCAGCGACCTAATTTTAGTGGCTTCGAGACTTGTAAGCTTGTTCTTTCACACAAAATAATTAAAAAGGCTGGTAATCCAGGGTTGGGGGAGTGAAACCACGAATTTACAAAGCACTCAAGTTCCTTCTCTCTTTCTTTGCTCTTATCAAGAGTATGTGGCCTTTATTCTGAAAGTTGCAAAAGGGCTGCCAGAGATCCAACCATCATGTTTACACTCCAGGAAAGAAGATGGCTAAGGGCTAGCAGGCTGGGAATAAAAAAGTCCCCATGGCTAAACAAGGTCTTTTAAAAAGATATTCCAGATGCCCACTTAGTGAATTCCAGTATATCTCATAGTTTGTTGTTAGCTACGAATGGAAGTGGGAAGGACGGCCTTTTCTATCAGGACACATTGCTTCCTGAGAAAGAAAGGTCCATGACTAAAGAAAGGGGACTACACATAAGTGGGCAATTAGTAATGTTTGCTAGAAATGGTAAGTAACCAGCCCTCAAGTTCGACCTGGGAGGGGAAATCAAACCAGTCTCCTCAGAGAAGATACGATTCTGAAACTCGGTTAACATGCTATGGCCCGCCCCCATGTCCCAAACAAAAACAATAACAAAAACATTTAAAAAGATAAAATGAAACCAAGTGGAGTAAAAAAGTAAAAAGAAAGGAAAATAGAAAGAAATAGAGACTAGAAAAAAATTACCATGTAGAATTCAGGCAAAAATTTCAATCTAGAAAAAAAAGAGAGATTCATTTGTTTCTCTTTACTTCTTATGCTTTAGTTACTGCTTTTTAAATTTAAATTTTCTTTAAAATTGGGTAAAATAATCTCAAGTTTCCAAAGCAAAAACTATTTTTAAAAAAAGTACAGTCACATAAGTCAAACTTCCTTCTGTGACTCCTTTTCTTATTAGGCAACTTGGTAAAAAATGATAAATTCTTCCATTTTTCAAAGAGTTGATTCTCCATTAATATTTAGAAATATTTATCACTGCTCTCAAGCTACAGAGTGCTCCCCTCTGTGGATTCACTATGCTTTTCTCAACGCGGTCCCTGTGTGTGGACACTGGCTCCTTTCAGGGTAACTCCAAATAATGTTGGAATAAATAGTCTACAACACCCACCCCTTCAGTTTTGGGCAGTGTAGCTTTGTGATAGATTTCTAAATATATAATTATAGGATCCAAGCTTAAATGTGTGTAATTTTGGTAATTTTGGTAGACAATGTCAAATCCCTTTCTCCAAGTTGGTACCATATTGTATTCCCATCCAGTAAGTGCTGTTTCCCCAACAGGCTTCCCAATAGAACTTGTTGTCAAACTTTTGCATTTTTGCCAATTTGAAACATGAAAGGTAATATCTTAATGTAATTTTGTTTTGTATTTCTCTTATTAGGAGGAAGGGAGAGTGAATACTTTCTGATAAGTTGAAAAGACATTGGCATCTTCTTTCTGTAAACAGTTCCTTCATTCTTTATCTCTTTTTGCTAGTGTTCTTGGTCCTTTTCTGCTTTAAGTTGAGAAACTATTTATACATTAGGAATATTGACCATTCATGCTGTCATTTGTAAACGGTTCCCCCTATTTGTCTTTTTACTTTTGCCATAAAAATCACTATAGATTTTGAGTAATAATTACAAAAGTTTTATGGTTCCCACATTATAGAATACATAATCCATGCTTTATTCTAGTAGTTACATATTTTCATTTTTAAATATCCAAATACAGAATTTATTTGGAATTTATACTAATGTAGAGTGTGAAGGAAAATTTCAATTTTATCTTCCACCAGATAGCCGTCTAGTTATACCAACAAAAATATGCAAATGCAATTACATCACTTTCTGCTCTGTCCCATTGGTCTGTCTGCTCCTGTACTATCACCACATTATTTTAATCAATAGAGGGCTTTAATATATTCTTCTACTGAGTAGGGCTAACACCACATACAATATCTCTATTCTTTTTCAGAATTTTATATCTATTTTTGCTTCTTTTTTAAAAATAAACTTTATAACCAACACATCTTGCTAAAGCAGAAGAAATTATGTTATTTTTATTCATAATAAGTTAGATTTATCTTTGCAATATTGGTTTTTCCTATGTAAGAAAAAGGGGGGTCCAAAAAGGGGCCTTCCTTTATAACTTTTTTGGGGGAGTATTCATTATAACATTTTTGCAGTTTTCCCATTGACTCTTTATTTCTCCAGATTTATAATCATATCATTTGCTAAAAGAGTTAGTATTTGCTTCTTGTGTACCAGTCCTTTCACCTTTAACGTTCCTTTGTATAATTTCATAGTGGTTGATACTTCTAATTTATTACTAGATAGTAGTGATTATAGTTGGCATCCTTTACTTGTTCCCAGATTTAGGAGAAAAACCTTTGGCGTTTCTCTACTAATTAAGAATCTGGCTCTATGCATCTATCATCTCTCTTTTAAAAAATAGCCAGGCAGTTCTACTTTATTGAATATATTTTATTATGAATGGGTGTTACTATTTCCAAATATTTTTAGACATCTGTGGAGAGGTCATATGAATTTTCTTCCTAGCTCTATAAATATGATGTATGATAATAACCAATTTTTAAAAATTGTTTAATCCTCATCTGAGGATAGGTTTATTGATTTTAGAGAAAGAGGAAGAGAGAGAGAGGGGGAGATGTAAGAGAGAAACATCTCCTGCTTCCTGCACACCCCGCCCCACACCCCAAGCATTGTACTGGCAACCTAGGCATGTGCCCTGACTGGGAATCGGGCCCACAACCGATGACGGTCTAACCACCTGGCCAGACCTAACCAATTTTTATATATTGAACCCTTTGGCAAAAACCCTCACTTAGTCATGGTGTATTTTCTTTTTAATGTGCTGTTGGATTCTGACTACTATTATTCCACATGCCTTTTCCATTGGTATTCATAAACGAGTTTGCATGTTGTTAATATTTTGTATGCAATCTTTGTGTGGTCCTGGGTATTTCTCCTTGAATTTCCTAAAGTTATTTGATGTATGAAAGTTGTGGAGTCATTGGGTCCATATTAATAACTGTTTTATCTTTGTTGTAACTTTAGCCTTTGTCATATAAGCTTATTTGCCACTTGTAATGAATTTTGCTCTGATTTTTACCCTATCAGGAAACAAGATTACAAACCCGGCTTCCTTTATGTTTTTATTTCCTGATATAGCTTTGTCTATCCTTTTATTATTAACCTTTCTGAGTCTCTTGGCTTTACCTATGTGTTTTGTATACAGTGCAGAATTGATTTTTGTTGTTACTTGTTTCTAGTCATTTTGTTTATCAAAAGAATGTTTACAAAGAAAGTCTTTGAGAAATGTTCATGGGAAAATATTCCTTGAATTTTTCTTGCATATTCATAACAGTTTGTGTATAGCCTTCATGTATGGAAGTTGCTTTAGCTGGGTATAAAATCCCTGAATTTTTACATTTCCCTTAGTTTCTAAAGAAAAATGTTATTCCATTATCTTCAACCCTAAACTATCACAATTGGAATGTCTGATGAAAATGTGAATTCTTTACTTTAAAACTAATTTTTTGTGTTGTTTTGTTCTGGTTGGGGAAATGGTGGTTCCTAGTTGGACAAATGATATTTTTTTATTTAAGGTCCATTAATTTTAATGGCCTACATGTTGGCGTTGGTTGTTCTTAGAAATGCCCCCTCTCTATATAGTGTTAGTGTTGTCCCCTTTCAATACATCATTTTGAGACTTCTTTTATTTCAGGAATATTTTCTCAAGTTATAGCTTTTAGGGTTTCTTCTGTCCTGTTATTTTTTTCTGCTATTCTTATATTTAAATAATAACTTTATATGACATTTATGGTGGTATTTCATTTTAAGACAAATGCTAAACCCCTGCTTCCGAACATGGCGGTGGTGGTAAGATGGGGTGAGTGAAGGGGTTAGAGGAAAACGAAACCTAATACCCCGCTTCAGAGAGAAAACACTACACTCCAAGTTGGCAAAGGAGTTTGAACTTCGGTCGGACTGATCTTCTCTGAGCCCTCATTACCTCATCAGTAAACTGAAAATATAGTTCTATCTATCGCTCAGGGTGGCTGTGAAGATCAAATGATTTGTAGAATTTGAAAGAGCTTTGCAAAGAGCCGGTAAACTGGAGAGGACCACACAACTATAATGACAAGTAAAAAAAGGCAACCCTCACCACAGGGGTGGCCTGAGAAGAGTTTCCTGCCCAGGAACAAAGGCAAGCACACAGTCCGACTTCCGCTTCTGCTGTTCCGCCTCTCCTGAGCCCAGGGGGCTTATGCAGAAAATCACAGGCTTGGGCCTTCCTGGTCTCAACAGACAGACAGCATCTGTTCAAAAAGAGTAATTAGAAATTCAACCTTTGCATCCAGTTTACTTATGAGCCCTTTAGCTCAGAAATTTAGTATGAGAAGCTACCTAGGAAAATCATCAAATATCCATCTTTTTTCCTTTGGACAGAATTACAGGAAGGTTTTTTTTGTTTTTTTTTTTGTCACTGAGTACTAAATGAAACACTTAGTTAACAAAAATATTCTACAATTCTACTTAAGCTTTTCAAATATCCTGCAGATACTGACATATACTCATACTGTGTGTACTAAATAAAATGATTTTGAAAAGCAAATATTTTGCTGTTGAGATATTGTGACTATATCATGGCATAAAAGGGGAAACCATTATATTTTTCTGAAAATCACATAAAAAGTAATTCTGTACCATGCTCCATGAGTTTCACTCATTATTAGGTCTTTGATTTTAGGATGTTCCGGTATTCTTCTATCATTGGAATATTAATATTCAGGGTTACTTCTTGTCAGTTTCCCTTAGAGAAATCCTCAGGGAAAAACAGAGACTAGTTAGTTGATGGGCAGCATTTTAGCATCTAAGCCCCCAAATGTCTTATATATGATCCGTAACAAATGCAATACTGTGAAGTACATGATGTTTCTATTCTACATTCCATAATCCCCCAATGCAACATGGGGACTGGGCCTAAATAAGAACTGTAATTATTATCATCATCATCATCATCATCATTATTATTATTATTAAAAAGATGGTATTATAAAAACAGAAAAAGGGAAAAATCTTATCACTCAAGAAACTAGAAAAAGCTTTGTAGGAAAGATAATGATTGAAGGCAAACTTTAAAGCAAAATGATTAGAATGTAAAGCATATGTTGATGGAGAGTGTACTACTCACACCAAAATGAACTTACAAAATTAATTTGCGAATAAAATATTTAAAGGTTAATTCTATATGAAAAGATAAGAATAATCATTCACTGAAATTCTGGGTGATGTAAAGAAACTTACAAATTATCCTGGACAGCTATTTTATTTTATTTTCAGTGGAGTCTAAGTTTCAGAGAGTTTAGTCCATTACACTCCTCAGTTCACGGAGCACAATCACTGCACAGAGCATTTCTCCTGTTTTAGTTATTTTCTTCCCTTTGTCCTCCTACATCCCCACTCTCCAACCCCTGCCAGTGTCATTCCTTCACTCACACATCTTTTAAGTATAACACATATTGTGATTTTTAATCTGTAAAAACGTTCTATTGCCTTAACCATATTCTCATTCTTATTCCCTCCCCCCACTCGGCACTACGTTGGTAAGACCTACCTGTGTTGCTGTGTGCATATCTAGCCCTCGTAGGATCTGCCACGTATTCCCAGCCAGTCCCTCTGCGGTGGTCACCAGCCATTCTCCCTGTCTTGGCCTGACAAAGGCAAGGTACAGCCTCATACAGGGGCCCTTAATGAGAATTTTTCTGGGATCAAGACCAGGAGTGGAATCAATATGTGCATTCATAATTTGACTAGATTCTACTGATTTGCTGTTCAAAATGACCTGATAAGTCTGCACCCCATTAGCACTGAATAAAGTCCCTGCTTCCCACCAGCATTCGCTGTGATCCATCTCTCTTTTTGTCAGTTTTGGGTTTTTATGTGAGTTGCATTTTTCAGGCTACTCATTATTCTATTGGGGTTTCTGTTTTATTCTTATTGCTTGTCAGCAACTCTCTGTATAATCCAGATCACAACCACATTCTCCCAACCTACCATCAGTTCGTTAACCTTTCCAGTGTTGAATAGAGAAATCTTTAATAGTGATTAATATCTTTAATCACTTTTACTTATGTTTTTTGTTTAGGTTCTGTTCTTTAAAAAATTCTTTCTTCATTTGTTCATTCATTTGTATTTTATTGAGTGCTTACTATGTACCCAGTACTGTTTGGTAGCTGGTGGAACATCCATAAATAAACAAACAAACAAAAAGCACTGCCTTTCTGCTGCTTACATTCTTACGTGGGGAAACATTTCCAGTCAGTAGACCTAATACACAGGTAAATTATATATAATACGTTTGGAGATAGTAGGCCTATGGAGAAAAATACATATATATACACATTCAAAAGTTTATTCATTTTGTTACTTATTTCCCTATGCCTATTTTCCCCTGCTGGCCTTAGTTCCTGACAGACATTTGATAGAGCCCCCAAACACAACGTCTGATTTATCCACTTTCCCTTTTATTTGATGAATTAAATGTCCAGCTAAGATTTATCAAGTTAAAAAGTGAATGTCCTTGCATCTTCAAGCACTAGTTCAAACCGAAGACTTTTTATTACGTGAGTTTGTAAGCATGAACTGGCTACTGTGTTAGCAATGAAAAACAAAATAAGTTTAAACCATCATTGTATTATTAAATATGTCCTCAGCTAATGACCTCAGCAGATTTTGCAACTGTAGCTGTATTTGTAACCATCAGACAACCTGGTCCTAAGTTACCAGCTACAGATGAAAGTGGAAACGGGCCACCATCACTTTGTGACATGATTCTGTTGCATAAATAGGATAAAATGGAAGAGCCTCAAAAGGTGCCACCATTAATTCAAATTATAATGGGAAATAGCTGCCGGGTGGGACCGTGTGTTCTGCAGAAAGCTCTGTGCATTGAGGAGCTTCTCTGAGGGCCTGGCTTTAGAGAAGGTGACTTAACAAACAGGCAGGGCTGTGATGCTTCAGTGAGACCCATACAGCACTGACAAAAGGTGTAAGTTTGCACTTTGTCACCTGAGGTGGAAGGAGTGAACAGCCTTCACTCTTTGGAGCCCCAGGAGAATCTGTGGCCCCAGAGAAAGCCACACTTCAGCTAACATTAGAGGTCTAGTGAGTATTCTTGGAAGACACCAGGCAGAGAGGGAGGAAATGGAAGCCAAATAAAGGCGGAAAATAAGAATGGGAAAGGTGGGTTCAGGAAACACAGAGGAGACAGTTTGGCAAAGGAGAGCTCCAACTAGGAAGCAGGAGGTGATGTAGCTGGATGGATAGATTAATGATGGTGCCTATGTGGCTTCTAACTGGAGTTGAGTTTGGACTTCTATGCTCAGCAATGGGCAGTCTTCCAGGAAACTCCAAGTGAGTGACTAATGTGACAAAAGCTGATGTTTTCAAAGAAATCAGTTTGGGATGCTGGTGAGGATCAATGGAATAGGCAAGAAATTGGTAGTGCCTCCTTGTCCCTTCTGGGGCCTGTGGAAATAACCTTTGACCTCATACAACCAGATTTTTCGAAGAAGAGAACATTGACCAGTCATCATCTCTCTTGACTTCCTAAAGACATGTACATTACTGTAAATATGCTGGGCATGACTTCGGTGAGCACTGATTCCGCTCGTCTAAGTGGAAGCTGTTGTTTGCAGCTGTCTGAGTGGTGGCGTACGAAGCAGTGGCTCATTCAGGGATCGGTCTGTCCAACCTGGGCAGCTCCATGTATGAGTTATGATGAACAGCCTGTTGGTCACTGCCCCCCTCACCCAGAACACAACCTTCTCACAGCTGAGTCAGTGCATGCCATGGCCAGGGCATCTGCCTTAAAAAACCAGTAGAAAAACAGAATACTGGCACAGGTCAGTGTTGAGGGGAAACCTTTCATCTTCACCTGGCCGCATGATTTGTCATTTCCGTACAGGCCACTGACAGGTGTCAGTCAAGCAATACTTACCCAGCTGCTGGCAAATCTCAAGGCATACCAAAAAGAGACTAACAAAAGACTGTCAATTAGGCGATAATTAAACATTCCAACCAGAAACTTCTAATCCATCTGACAGAACATACCCATTCAAAACAAGATTTTGTAGCAATATTTCAATAGCCTGATAAGGTTTTGTAGAGTTTTGCCAGTCTGGGAATAAAAAAACTTTCAAATCCTCATGAAGTGCCTTGCAGAGTTGAGGTGAGGATTAAGCAGGAAGGTACCTACAGGGAATCAGGAAACCGAGGCATCCCTGGGGAGATGGATTGCTCCGACCCTGACCCTGCGAGGGAAATTGGTTTCAACGAGCCTATGGTGAGCACACTCAGAGGTGGAAAAGAAGCCAGAAAAGGCTCCTCACTCGAAGAGTGGTGCGCATGCTCAGAGGGAATGACATGACAACAGAGCCATTGCTCTTACCTTGCTTTCCTCAAGGTGAGGACAGGTACACAGTCTAATTACCTGTGTACAGTGAGCCTCATCTCCGTCACGATGACTCACTGGCAGAGCCACCTTGCTCATCTCCATGCAGCACATCTTCTGAGCAACCAGCGCAGCTCCCACCAAGACTTCCGGAGAGAGCACTTCTCTTTCTCAAAAAGCAAGTCAAGGAATAGATGAGGCATTTACTAGAGAGCTTTACATAAAAGTAAACTCAAATTTTCCTATCTACCAAGTTCATGGCGTGCAGAGTTTTCAACACAGAAAGCACATTTACACAAAGCTTGCATCAGAATAGTTCTCTGTTTAATTGGTTCAAGTAAAGATTGGATTGACCCAGAGTGTTGACCATGACTTTCTGGTGGGACCTGGGCCACCAAATCTCCAAATCTTCCACTGCTTCCCTGCTGCAATGGGTCAAATTATACCACAAGCCGTGGCTGATTTGACCTAAAACTATTCTGATGCTAACATGCTTTTCCATGTACTTCACCAGTTATCTGTGATCTAGCCTTGATCAGACCAGCATTTGACATGTATGGGCCAGCCTGGATGGTGACAGTGTGGCACTTCTACAGGATATTCCTAAGTTCTCTTTCTGTTGTGTAATTGTCACCAATACACACACATGGCAGAGTGGGGCATTATCTGGAGTGTTGGTATTAATTCTTAGAAATATTTCCGTAAGAGAAATTTAGACATTTTCTCTTTTCCACTAAACTCGAAGAATAACAAGAAGCTAAGTTATGAAAAGGAAGACTAAAGCTTCTGATGGACTGGGGTGGAGGACATCAGGACAGGAGACCCATTGGACTAAGAGTTGCCCACACGATGGAGAAGGGGCAGGTTCTACAGAAATATTCACAAAGATTTAACAGTTTCCACCAATGACTATTAAAGGTTGCCTAAGTCTACTCCTCCCTCTTACATTAAGTTTTCAGTTGCTTCTCCTTTGTTTCTTCTGCGATAAGAGCCTCCTGTCCAACTCTTGGATTTTCCATTCCTGAACAAAAGGGACCACGGCATTTTCAGTCGACTTCAAAAGCCTTTATGTCACTGTTATATGAGTTGGTGATTTTCTCTGTTCATACCATTGAAATCACTTTGTGAAAGCTGAGAAAACTGGCTCTGAATTTTTTAAGAGGTTCAGTGTGTCCAATCAGAAAACTTGCCCATGCAGAACAGGAGTATGGGCCTTTGTCTGCTAAGAAAAGGTCTTAGGGCTGGCGGAAGTGAAGGCTCTCACTGTTGAGGTATTTTCGTTCTCCAAAGACGGTGAGAGGTTTTCTACTTCTGAATCTCACATCTCGTGTCCCAAATAAAATGTTTCTACTCTGAGGACAGTTGTCCTTGGGGGCCTGCCCACTGTCCCCAATTAATTTGTGGTTCTGAAGTTCTCAGTGTTTCCGCATTTCAAAGACCTCCCCAAAGAACAATCACTTGACTGTGTGAAGAGGTTCGGGGTCAAAGTTCACACAGCTGAAGTAGTTTCCAGAGAGTCTTCCAAATGTCCTCTGCCTCATGCTCCACTCCAAATAAATTATTCATCTGTAGGGGAAGTGGCTTACCTCGCTGCAGCCCTGATAAAGAAACGTATTTCTGAAGTTGAATGTTTGTACCAGTCCTTGGCCTCTTGGATCTAGACTCATTCCTCACCCTTCTTGTGGTCTGCTCTCTGGAATCCTCATCTCTGTGGGTTTCATTTCCCTGCCTCCCTTGCTCACTGGCTCATCAGCACTGCTGGAAACTGGAGGGAGGGAGGAGGTGGGTGCCCACCTCACTGCACCCCAGGTGGTACCTCCAGAACTTCCCTCATTGTCAACATCCCTCACTAAAGGCTACATTTCTTTTCAAGGATGAACCTGCATTGACACATCATAACCACCCAAAGTCTGCAGACTTTACCTTAGGGTTCACTCTTGGTGTCGTGCACTCTGTGGGTTTGGACAAATGAATTAATAACATGTACCCATTGTTACAACATCATAGAGAGTATAAGAATTGTCTGTGCCAAGCTTATGCATCCCTGCCGCCCCACCCAACCCTCAGTTTGACAACCACTGATCTTTTTACTGTCTCCATCATTTTGCCTTTTCTAGGATGTCCTATAGTAGGAATTGTACAATATGGAACATTTTCATGTCAGCTTCTTTCACTTAGTAATATGCATTTAAGTTTTTTCCATACCTTTTCTTAGTTTGATAGTTCATTTCTTTTATTACTGAATAATAGTCCATTGTCTGATTATACCATGATTTATCCACTCACTTCCCAGAGTACATCTTGCTAGCTTCAAAGTTCAGGCAAGTATGAACAAAGCTGGTACAAACACTGATGTGCAAATTTTTGTGTGGACATAAATTTTCACCTCTTTTGGGTAGATACCAAGGAGTAATGTTTTCCCCATATCTTTTCTTGAAAAGTTTTATAGTATTAGCTCCAATATTTAGGTCTTTGATTTGTCTTGCATCCATTTTTGTATGTGATGTAAGGTAGGATCCAATTTCATTCTTTTACCTGTGGATGTGGACTTTTCCCAGCACCATTTGTTGACAAGACAGTACTCCCCCCGCCACTGAATTATTTTGGCATCCTTGTCAAAAGTCACTAGAGCATACATGTGAGATTTACCTGTGGGCTCTCTGCTTTATTCCATTGATATCTCTGTCTGTCTTTATGGCAGTGCCACGCTATTCTGATTACTTTAGCTGAGTAATAAGTTTTGAAATCAGCAAATGTGAGAATCCCAACTATGTTCTTCTTTTTAAAAATCATTTTCGCTTTCAGGACCCCTTGAGATTCTATATGAATGATAGGATAGAATTTTCTATTTCTGTCACGCACAAAAAGTCATTGGACCCTGCCTTAATTTTAACAATGTTTAAACGCCGCTTGAGGTCCAGCTTTAATCCACCACTTTCAGAAGGCTTCCATGACTTTGCAACCTCCTGAAACTAGGGTGATATTTTATTAAGATGTTTCACTGTAGCTATCACAGGGATAAATCAATGACTTCACACAGAAGTGTATCTCTGCCTCACATCAGAGTCTGCGGTGAGTGGAGTGACTTACAAGGACACCCCTTCTCCAAGTGGTGACTCAAGGATCCAGGCTGCTTTTATTGTGTAGCTCTTCCATCAGGAACACAGGGTGTCTCGGTTTGCCCGGGTGAGCAAGAGCGAGATGGAAGAGGAACGCTGTTTGTGAACAGCATCTACCTGGGGGACACACAGGGAACTCCCTTCCCATTTCACGGAATCAGCTGGCATCAGCGGCCTCACCTGGTAACTGCAAGGGAGGCTGAGAAATGAGCAGAAGTGTGTCACTTGGGAGACACTGTCTCCGACACAAGCACAGACTGTGGTACCTTTAATTGGATACTTTGTATGCTTTTGAAAGACATCTCTTGTATTATTGGCTTGTCTTCCTATTTAATTTTGTGTCTGTCATGGCTCCCAGTTCTACTATAAGTACTTCGAGAATACAAACAATATGTCACGCATCTTTGTGTCTTCGTTCATATCCAGCAAAACGTCTTGCCTGTAATTTGTTCATTCAACGTTCAGTCAATAAATACTTATTGAGTTCTCACTGTGTGCCCTGATTTAAGCACTAGGGATAACTTGGTGTGGAAATACACTAAATTCCCCATACTGAATTTATACAATCAATTAAACAGTCACACTAATAAATGTAAAATTGCAACTATGCTGAATATTAGGAAGTAAGAACACATTGTATTAAGAAATACTCCACCATTATTTAAAATAATTTTTAAATAATGTCATTGAATAAACTGAAAAAAAAATCACCATGTGGGTTGCAGGAAATCTTGCCCTATGGACATTTCAAGAGGTAGAGAGCAATGGAAGGGGTGATGGCAAACGCAGTGGGTCTGGGCAATTAGTAGGTGCTTCTGAACCTCCCCTGTGCCTGGTGTGATAGGTAATGTGTCAGGAGTAAGAAAGAAAAACGGCAGTGTAACTACAAACAGAAGAAACACATCTTTCGTACGTTTCCATCCTGTCAGCAATTTTCTGTCAGACTCATGGGACCACATGAATAATTTTGTTTTCTCTAATAGAAACCAAAAAATATATATAATCTCATCAGGTTGTTTTTATGTCATTCTACAAAAAGGTGAATACTGCCATGATGAAAAGATAAGCAATAGGAATACAAGTAAAATGGAGTATCTGTGGACATGGTTCTTTCAGATATTCATGGGGCGTCTGTGATAAGGATGCTGTTTCTGCCAGCAACTCTGTACTCGATGAACTAAGGGTCGTTATCCAAGAATGACAGGCATCTTTGTCTTCCCACGTTTTTGTACCGGGAAAGGAATATGGCTCCTTGACTTACATATGTTGCGTTATTTATTTATTTTGCTCCTCTGTGCATTTATGAACTTTTTCCAGTCAGCTCCCATGGCCTAATCCAAATGACTGGGACAATGTGTTGTTGCCAGCTTCTCAGAGGAGAATATGGAGGGACCCTGCAAGCCCTAAAAGCATGTCAGTTCAGACTCTTGAAAATTGTCATTTAAAATGATTTCAGCAAGCGCTTCTCTTTTTTTTCCAGAATCATTTGGAAATTTTTTGTGGCTTTTGCTTGAGTTATTAAAACAAGTGGTTCGTAAGCTGGGTTGAAATCCAAAACTGACTCAATCATAATTCACATACTACAGTAAATGCATGTAATAAGCATTTAGTAAACACTGGTTGAAAATAAGTCAGTTGAATTGAGCTGAACTGAACTGAAAAATTAAAGACTTGTGTGGTTCAGCAAATTAGAACATTCTGTTGAAACTGGACAACCCAGTTGCTTGCCCTAGAATGGCATGCTCTGCCTTCCACGGAGTGTAGGTGTAGAAGTTACCACGTGCTTAGCCAGGCATGTACTCAAAACACTTGAAAGCAGGTTATTTTTGTTGCATAATGTCATTGCGAGTTTCCTGTCTTTGTAACTCAGAAAATATGGGCCTTCATGAACCAAGGGGGAAGGGATGAATTATTGAACAATGGTGTTGGGAAAATTGGCTCGCTGTCTGGAAAAAAAAAATCCTCAAGTTATATTTTCACCTCGGACCACACATCAAAATAAATTCCAGCTGATGTTAAAAAGAGAAACACAAAAAGTAAAATCATCAAAAACTGAAGGAGCATCTGTGGATAGGGACTGACAGAAGGAATGGGGTAAGGAACACAGACACTTCGACTTTTAAGGTAGCAGTCCCTGTTGTCTTTCAAAACGCAAGCATTCAATGGTTGATTCTTGTATGTGCCATGACCAGGGATTGAACCCGCAAACTTGGTGTATCAGGATGATGCTCTAACCAACTGAGCTACCTGGCCAGGGCAAAAAAAAAAAACCCAAAACCCAACAATAAGAAAAACCATGCATAATTTTTAGAATGAGGAGAAGATATGGGTGAATATTTTGTTGACCTTGGGGGGTAATAAAGGACTTCAAAACCTAAAAGTATTGCAGGAAAAACCAAAGGAAAAAAATCAATAAATTTGACACAACTTCTGTATGTCAATAAAAGAATCGAAATGTAAAAGATGAATGAAAAATTGGGGAAACATTTGAAACAAATAAAATGTTAATAGAGTCCATGTGTAAAGAACAATTACAAATTAATAAAACATACACACCTTAAATTAGAAAAGGCATAAAATAGAAGTTGCAGAGAATATAATAAACTGATAAAGTAAAACATAAACACACAATTGTTGTACCAGGGTGTTCAGCATAGCTTTATTTATAATATCAAAGAAATTAAAACTGATCTTGATGTGTAATAAAAAAATGTTAAGTGAACTCCTGCTTGAACAATATATATAATGGTGTGTGGATATTCCTCTAATTTGTAAGTGCAGAAAGGGCCTCAAAACCAAATGCAAAACATTTAATTGTATAAAACATCTGTGTGTGTTTTATGTGCACATGCATGCAAGGAAATGTTTAGAAGGAAATCTATCAAAAATATTAGCAATGATTATCTCTTGATTGTGGGGTTATTGGCATTTTAATTATTTTTAATACTGTTCTTACTGTTTTTCTATAAAGAGTATGTATTATTTTATAATCAGAAAAATTGAAGGATGCATTTATTTAAGTTTGGGTCTCCTTCCCTTTCAAAATTTCCACATGTTCAGTTTAGTATTTTTAACCAGAGAAAATCCTGTGGAAACTTTGAATGAAAGACACTGAACATTATTTCAGTACATCTAACTTTCATGGATTCCTGGTTTAACATTGAGCATAAGGACAGTGACCTAATTTAATTTTAACCTGACCCATTTAATCTGTATACCCACACTCTTTTCTCAATGCTGTCTCCTCTCCTACAGGTATGCTTCTTTTGTCCAAAGTGCTAGCTAAGATGGGACAACTTGAGAGTGTAAATTGCACTTTTTGAAACAAATCATTTTTCACATCCCTTGGAAATTTTTAAGTGCAATAAGTGGAACAAATAGCTGAAAGGTAGGCTTTGGGGGATAAAGTCTATTAAATTTCTCCTCATCAAGGCTGTAGAGTTAGGCCCACATGATAAATCTTTTCTCATGATTTGGACAAGTTCTTCACCATTCACTGAATCCTTTCTGCTCCAGGTGTAAAGCATCGAGGTCATTCCTAAACAAACACAGGTCATCCTCGTGCCTTCAGCCACTCAATGTCTTCCTGTCATAGTGTCTCACTTGCTGTCCTCCTGGTCCCTCTATGCCATCACTGGCTTCCAGTACAAAGGTTTTTTGTCTCCTTTGTTTGTGGGCAATTTGGGGAGATCTTTTGTTTTTTAAGTGGAGAAAAAATATGACTGGGAAATGTACATAAAGAAGCAGACTTGGAAACATAAACTGACAGAAGACACTTTTCGGTCCTACACTTCATCCTGGTTTTTAAAAATCAAAAGCAGTCACCAAGTTAAGCTGGGTGAGGTTCACCCCTAAATGCGTGTATAATGCCTAAACGCCGATTATTGCTGAACGATTGTTTGCAATAATCTTTGCTCTTTCCAGACACCCTCCTTGAATATGTAAATACTGCTGAAAATGGACTACAGTTAAAGACTAAATCTTGGCATGCATGGCTTTTTGAATAAACTCTCTTTCTACTCATATAAGAGATGGTTTCCTTTAGAATTTCATTTGTTGTCAGCAAAACTCTGTGGGCCCAGGAGCTAAAGGTTCTATGATAGGAGGAGGGAGAAACAAAAGATGAACCCTGCAAACTAGATCATGCTCTATAGAGTAAGCCCCACACTCCCCCTGGCAATGTGCCCATGCACTGACCCCCACTTCTCTCAGTGCCATCACAGGTGGGAAGGAAAGGGTTGAAGCTGGTGACAGCTGCAGGAGAGCCAGTGGTAGCTTTTGCTGCCCCTGCCTCTGCACCATGGGTGCCTGGGATACATCAGTGGACGGTGGGTATCCATCCACAGGGCAGCCAGATGTTAGCCTCTGGATCAGCATCTTTATCAGAACAGGAAGGGAATGACAATGAGTCCACAAATGAATAAGTCACACTTTGACAGCTCTGGCCCTGTCCCCCCTTAAACAATAAAATGTGAATCGCAGAACACGACCCAATAACAGGAAACAAGGCCAGGCTGTTTTGGTAAACAGTGGCAGTTTTCCCATCAGAGGTCTTGATGAAAGCTCTCAGCCAATTGGAAGAAAGGGATAAGGTTTCCTTGTCAGGAGGGCCGACCACACACTCATGTAATGATGTTCATCCATCTCTGACATCCGTACCCAAGCCTGTGGCAGAACCATATATACCTTGTCCTGGGACAGGTAATGAAACATAATGACAGTCTTTTCCTGCTGCTCCATTCCTCTGCTTGACGATGGCTGCTAATGAAGATACATGGCTTCTAGATTGTCCATCTGCGTCCCAAAAGCAGACACGGCACTGTGTTTTCCTCTCTGGTCTGCTCCCAGCCTAGAAGAGGGTGGCCTAGGACAATCGAGCCAACCTTGAGCTGACTTCTAACTGCTTTCATGAGGCTACACTTCAACACTCTGACAGTGCTTCCAGATCTCTTGCTTCCACATAACACCGTTGTTTATATTAAAAGTACAAAAGGCTATAGGAGTCTTGCTAGCAATCCAATAGAATCAAGCCTTGTTCACAGAGAGCACTTGGATTCCAGTGTGTGTCTTAACTCTGGGTTGTTTATTTTCTATTAAATCTAGGAGACCCCAGAGGGTGGGTCAAAGAATTGAAAGCAGGGTTGGAAAGAGACTTGGACAAGTTTTGCCTTGGAAACCCATGTAAAAATTAGAGATTATTTTCTACTTTACAATATTATTATTTTGAGTATTTATGAGGACTGGTGTTTGAATATAATCATTCTCTAAGGCTTTCTCATGCATTCACAATTTGGCATTAATGCTTTCAGGGACTTTTAAACTAAACAACATTACTAACACCTAATATTGCCAAAGCAAATAACATAGATATATTGGACCTCTGCTGCTCTGCTCAGAGGCAGTTGAGTCAAATCAAATGAACCTCTACCAAGAACCTCAAAAAGGGACCTCAGAACATGCAGTTGACTCTTAGTAATTTCTTCCCTTCCCCCCATCATGGAAGTGGCATTTGATGAGAATAATTTTTATGGGAGCAACTTTTAAGCCAAAATAATTCACTCACATGTGACACAGGAAGGGTGTCCAGACTCAGCGCTTGTTTGGCTGTCACTACAAGACCACTGCACAGACAATAGCAGTAAAGGAGTAACTACAGCAGGGGGAGGGGACCTCCAGGACCTGCAGGGGTGAGCAAAGGATGCTAGTTGAGACCACACTCTGTACAGAGATAAAAAAGATGGCCCCATCTATAAATAGCGTTGGCTGCTCTCACATATAGCAACAGAGGGTTGCCAACAGTATGGCTTTATGAGCTCTTCTTTTTTTGTTTTAAGATTGTCTTTCTTTCTCTTTAGAGAGGGTAAGGGGAGGGAGAAAGAAAAGGAGAGAAATATCAATGTGTGGTTGCCTCTCGCACGCCCCTACTGTGGACCTGGCCCTCAACCCAGGTATGTGCCCTGACTGGGAGTTGAACTGGTGACCCTTTGGCTCACAGGCCAGCACTCAATCCACTGAGCTACACCGGCCAGGGCTTTCAGCATTTCTTATAGTGGGGAAACATTTAGAGCCACCAAAGTCATATGCTTTGCTATGGATGAACAAAGTAACACATCCTCTGCAGGCAAAGGTGGCATGCTGTTCTTCCCAATCATCCTCAGAGCTGTAAATGCACAGAAATGTTGGCATTGAAGAGACCATAGATGCTGCCTGGCCCGCTTAGTGCAGGCACACAACCAAGACCTGATGGTTTCTCAAGGACCTCTGACTGAGTCTCATTTCCTTGGAACACAAGCCCTCCATTTGGCTCCTTAAGAACAAAGCTCCTTTATTGAATAACGTTTTTTAATTTTTTAAGATTTTCTTATTTTTGTCAAGACTTTTGGGGCCATTCATAATACTTACACACTCTTGTAAGTGCACTGGTGTTACAGAATATTCATAGGGGTGTAGATGTGTATGTGCACAAACACACCTGTAAGTTTATGAGTCTGTGCTTTATGACAGAGAGTTCACAATGAGTATGGAAACCTCCATCAGATGGCACCGGTCCTGCACATTTTATTCCTGCTTCTTAAAACCCACCTTTCTGCAGATACCAGGAAGGAAGAATGGATTTTATTATAATGAGACTCCCATGAGATTTACATTGAGGTTTTTTTTTTAATTTTATTTTCATTGTTATTCAAGTACAGTTTTCTGTCTTTTACTCCCGTCCCAGTCCACTCCCCCCCAGTGCTCCCCACCTCCCTCCCATTTCCACCCCCCTTAGTTTTTGTCCATGCGTCCTTTATATTTGTTCCTGTAAACTCTTCCCCTTTTCCCCTGAAATTCCCTCCTCTCTCCCCTCTGGTTACTGTCATCCCCTTTTCTATTTCAATGTCTTTGGTTATATTTTGCTTGCTTCTTTGTTTTGTTGCTTAGGTTCCTGTTAAAGGTGAGATCATATGGTGTTTGTCTTTTACTGCCTGGCTTATTTCACTTAGCATAATGCTTTCCAGTTCCATCCATGCTGTTGCATAGGGTAGGAGCTCCTTCTTTCTTTCTGCCGCATAGTATTCCATTGTGTAAATGTACCATAGTTTTTTGATCCACTCATTTACTGATGGGCACCTAGGTTGCTTCCAATGCTTGGCTATTGTAAATTGTGCTGCTATGAACATTGGGGTGCATAGGTTCTTTTGGATTGGTGTTTCAGGGTTCTTGGGATATAATCCTAGCAGTGGAATTGCTGGGTCAAAAGGTAGTTCCATTTTTAGTTTTCTTAGAAAATTCCATACTGTTTTCCATATTGGTTGTACCAACAGTGAACTAGGGTCCCCTTTTCTCCACAACCTCTCCAACACTTGTTGTTTGTTGCTT
>PVKM010005186.1:32662-48990 GCA_004027735.1 Carollia perspicillata
TATGATGGCCATTCTTACCGGTGTCAAGTGGTATCTCACTGTGGTTTTAATTTGCATTTCTCTGATGGCTAGCGATATTGAGCATCTTTTCATGTGTCTCTGAATCCTCTGTATGTCCTCCTTGGAGAAATGCCTGTCCAAGTCCTTTGCCCATTTTTTAATTGGGTTGCTTATCTTCTTGGAGTGGAGTCATGTAAGTTCTTTGTATATTTTGGAGATTAAACCTTTGTCTGAGGTATCATTGACAAATATGTTTTCCCATATAGTTGGGTCTCTTTTTATTTTAATGCTGTTTTCTTTAGCTGTGCAGAAGCTTTTTATTTTAATGAGATCCCATTTGTTTATTCTTTCCTTTATATCCCTTGTTCTGGGGGACATATCAGTAAAAATGTTGCTGTATGAGATATCTGAGATTTTCCTGCCTTTGTTCTCCTCTAGGATTTTAATGCTGTCACGGCTTATATTTAAGTCCTTTATCCATCTTGAATTTATTTTTGTGTATGGTGTAAGTTGGTACTTGAGTTTCATTTTTTTGCAGCATTGAGTTTTTTATTGTTGAATTACAACTGATAAGGGAAAGGCCTTGGTAATGTCAAATGATACAGTTACTTTATCATCTGTGCCTCAGTTTCCTTGTCTATAAAGGAAAGATAATAATAGCTCCTAACCTACCTATAGAGTTGCTCTGAGGTTCACATGATATAATATATGTTGTAAAAGACTTAGGATGGTGTCTGACACATACTAAACACTTGAAATACTATTAGTGTACAATGCAATAAATTATACAAGAGACGAATTGCCAATGAATTAGATGAGAATTCAAGTCAAATGAATAAATATGTATTATTTACTCTACGGAATCACTACTGTAGCAAACGCATGTTCATTAGAGATCCTCAGTTTGTACTCCATTAAATGGTTGTCTGAGTGAACCACCGAAAGTCAAGGTTAGCCTATTATTCTGCCTTCACTAAGCTGGAACTAGGAACATTTAGACAGGAAGAATGCAGTCATTCAAATTGGGACCTGTCCAGACATGAGGTTAAAGATATCTATTTATAAATTGTGACTTCAGTAATTAAGATACACACATCAGCTCATGCATGCTAAAATGACATTTTGTTAATAGACTCTCCTGGCAGTTTGGGGTGTTCTTTTAAGCTTTTTAGCAGCAACAAGCTGCTTCCTAGTCAGGAATCTTAAAATAACTATGTCATTACATAAACATTCTACATCCACTTCATGCCAACCCATGTTCCGTTTCTCTTGGAAGAGAATGAAATAAGATGAATAGACCTGACCCAGGAGCCTGTGCTATGGAATGCTAATGTTCTCTAAGATGGTGGATGTTCTAAAAGTTGTGAAAAAGGACTAGTGTTAAAGGTATGGCTGACCTTTGCAAGATTCTTTTATTGTAAAGGTCCTTCAGTTTTGCAAGCTGACATGCCAGCATCAGCATAAATAAGGTGCTAGGGGAATATTGCCACATAGGTAAGAGCATAAACTTAGGTAGCTTTCTCAGTATGGCCGGTTGGACCCTGGGGAGAGGACCTGGGGATTCTGAGATGGTCCACGCAGCCAAATGAATGGCGAATGTGGCCTGGCCAACAAATCAAAGAGCTCCAGATTTATTTTCTTCAAAATCAAACTGCATTAGGAACAAATCAGATATAGAGACACCCCACATAGGCAGACATAGGCTCTAGGCAACTCCAGGCTCTGGGCAACGCTCCTGTATTAGTGGAACTCAGGTAGCAATGAGCCAGGTCAGACTGTTCCGTCCAAGTCAAATAGGCCCCAGAGGGAGAAGTCAGACCTCTCAGTGAGTAACAGGAGGCTCAGCAAGTGGGGAACCAGAACTGAAAGAAACAGGGAAAGAGGAAAATGTCTGAGGAAGGATTAAGCAGTCAGCATGGAAGAAACTTGCTAGCACGTGATTTATAGTCAGCTAGAGGTCCTGGACAAGGCGGGCAGAGGCCGGTGAGCAAATCTGATTCCTGGGGAGGAGTCAATCGCCAAGGGAAAGTCGAGAGGCCAAGAATTAGAAATGAAACCAGCAGGCAACTTAGCAGATGCCGAGTCACTGGAGTAAACCCAGAAATTAGGGTTTTATGGGTGCAAACAAACCTGCTTAATATTTTTAATAATTAGTCCCCAAATGGGGCCCAGTGAGCCATGGTCTCACCACATTGAATTTGCATTGGCCCTGTGACTCACTTTGACCAACAGGGCTTGTCCAAAGTGACACTGTGTACCTTTGAAGCAGGACCTTAAGAGATTTGAATCTTTTACTTTTGCTTTTTTGGAATCCTCGCTGCTGGAATTCAGATGCCATGTTGTGAGAAGCACAAATCTCCTGGAGACACTGTGTAGAAGGGGACAGAGTCCCTCTGATTGGCAGCCCCAGCCGAGTCCCCAGCAAAGCCAGAACCAACCAACTGCCAGCCCTCTGAGGAAGCTGTCTCGGATGCCCAGCCAAGTCCAGCCTGAAGATGCAGCCCCCACCCACGTCACACGAAGCAGAAGGACCACACAGCTGAGCCCAGTTAGCTCAGCATTGTGAGAGATAATGAAATGATTATTGTTATAAGCTGCTCAGTTTGAGCACAGTTGTCACAGAGCAACAGAAACCTGAGTCTGTGAAGGTTTGGGGTGACATAAAAGCAGTAATCAACTAAGCAAGTGATTACATCAGCTGACCCATAAATAGGTTTCGTCACATACCCAATGGAGGACAAATCTCACACTGTCTCTGTTCACCCCCAATTCTAGTAGAGGCATCAGGGATGTTTCATCCACGGCCCCTGCATCTCCTCCAGGTGCCCCAGGCCTCAAGCTTTGCTTGGTGGGGTTTGCAGATATCTTGAATATCGTCAAAGGGCTTTTCCACAGTGGAGTGTGGCTGTGCCAAGTCTCTGACATGGGGTCATGACTGCTGCAAGACCAACTGGGGAAGGGCAGACAGCTGTTGATGGCATAAGACATCCCATAGACATTTCAAGAAAGCTCTTCCTACATGTGCTTGAGGAAAATGAGTCATGCATGGGGGGAGCAGGGGTGCGGGGGATGGATTGAAGGTAGGAGAGTCCAAATACAGGGCAATGCAGAAGGCAGGACCCCAGACAGACCGGCAGCGGCAACGGAGAGCACCTTTTTGATGTGGTGGGTTGAGAGCAGGAGATACTGAAGAAGGTAAAGCAGAGGAAGGAAGGGACTAGGATGACTTTCAGGCTTTAGCTTGAGTGGCAATAGATGGCAATGTCATGTTCAAAAGTAAGAAACAGCCTTATGAGGAAGAGAATAATTTGGAATTCTGGAGGCAAAGTCAGACTGCATTGGACAGAAGAATGAATGTAATTTAAGGAAATGGAGGTTTGAACTATCAGTTCAAAAGTGAGGACATGAAGGGCAGGTGAGGGGGTGGCATAGAACGTATGACTCACAGAGAAATTTACTCTGGTGCTCGTCAATCTATTCCCCTGTTCCAGCACGTGACAGCTGGAGAGACACAATAAGATCCAGGAGATCCTTCATTAACCTCCCAGAGTATGGCCCAACCCTCTCTTCTAATTAATGGAAACAGGTTACCCTTCCTAACACACACACACACACACACACACACACACACATGCACACATGCACACTTCAAGCTCAGTAGATATTTTCTACTGCTGCAATTTTTCTTCTTCTATCTCCAGCAGAAAACAGAAGAAACTGATCGCCATTCTCTGTAGAATTTCCCTCCTTGGAAATCAAAGTTAATTAACGTTTACGGAACCTTTCCTGGACACATGGCACTGTGCCAAATTCCTGAAGGAAAATGAGAATGGATGTGTTGGTGTCCTGCTAAAAACACAGCAGAGGAGGAGAAGCAAGCGAGTGTAACAGGTCAGAGCCAAGTTCAGCACTATTTCTCCCCATGGCTGCCAAACTGCCCCTTTAGTAAATATACACACTCATAGTAGGAAGCCTCTGTCTGCTAAGTATATGGTATTTAAGTCTCTTAAAGTAAATTCATGAGCTCAAATACTGAGCCATCCTAATCACCTCCCTGCAAGTGATGAACAATGTGGGTAGTTTAACGTTTAAAAATGTAACTAGCATCTACGAGCCCCACCTAGTCCCACACAGACCACAGCACTTGGCGGTGCTGCATCAACTGGTTCGCCCGAACCCACGGCTTGAATCGGCCCTTATCTCACCACTCTTTGGCCTCCCTTTGCTGTGACGCTGGTTGTCTGCCCAGGCCGCCATTCGCATGGTGGCCTGTTTAAAAAAGACAGTAGTCTGGGTTGCCCACCCTCAGACTTTCAGCACTGCAGTTTCCTTGTAAAAAAAAAAAAACATGTGTCCCCAGAGTCCCTGTTCAAAGGGACCACTGTGGTGGAGAATGACCCACAACTCTTCAGTCCATCACTGTCAAGGTTTGGGTGTGGACCATATTCCCTCTGCATAGTGCGTACAATTCAAAGACATCCAGTACTTGGTTAACCCCCAAGTGTTTCTTTCTCATGGTTGTAAGATGCACACTGACTTATCTACCCTGCGCTCAAACTCATCCCCACTGAAAACGTGTTTAAGGCCCTTCACGTTGAGCACTTCCTTGGCATGAGTTAATGTGCGACCCACAGGAAGTTTCTGTCACCGACCCTTGGACCAGATGGGTTGTGATGGAAGAGTCAGGGTGGAAGAATTGGGGAAAACTTCAGAAGGTATTTGTTCTTCTTGCCAAATATTAGATTTGAGAGGTTTTCCCCTTTATTTTTGACTTTAAAAATAATGAGAACAATGTGATTGCACTTTTACCTGCTCTGTTGTCTCAGGAGCACATACAAGAGCCATGACTGGCCACTTTCCAGGGAAGCCTCCCTCCTACAGTGCTAGGACCCAAACCGTCTGCACTCTGGGTAGGGACTGCTCTGGGCAGACTATCTCCTGCTGCCTTCTCTCAGACAACTCCAAGGAAGGGCATGTCTGCCAGGTTTCTGCCCTATATTTTGAGGCTCTGGATGAAGCAGGCCTGGATAGCTGAGACACACACTCAGGCCCTAAGGCAGTGAAGCCCAATTCACTGGCACTCGGGATCCTTTACTTAATTCTGGAGGAAACAGAGGAAGCACCTGCTGGAGCCGGAATTCTTGGCAGGGAGATCCCTGAGCAGGAGGTGGGTTAGGGCTCACAAACATGACCCCTGTGGGAAGGAAGAGGTCCTCCTTCTGCTTCTGTCTCAGGTTCAGACACCAGGCTCATAAAAATCACAGCCACCTCAGTAACGGGCATTGGAGACAGAAATAAGAGAAGAGAGTTTCTGATGTAAATGCCTCCCTGGAGGTTTTTTCTGCCACAGAAATGGCCAAGTAGCTGAACTTCTGTAGAATGAGTTTGTCTATGCCTCATGGTAGGAAAACAGAATGACCTTTTGTATGCCCCCAGCCTGTAAGACATAGATTAGTCCTCAGGCCATCATTACTCCTGAGGACTTCAGTCATGCCAGAGGACGGCTTATGCTCCCAGAGAGCAGACCTGATTAGGCTCCCCCTATGAATTAGGGCACTTGCTTTGGGAAATGTGAGGAGAGACACACAGGTATCAAGAACTACACCCTGGGAGCCTAAAAAGTCAATGAAAATGTTTTGCAATGGGCTAAAACTTTGTTAAGTATTGGTCCTTCTGCTTTCTCTCTCTAGCTCTCTGCCCCTCCCCTCCCCCACTCTCTCTCTCACACACACACATGCACAATGGAATAGATTTTAATTACTCTTATGTTCCAGATGATGAAACTAAAGCCAGACAGGTAATGCCAAGGTCATAGGTAATAACTGGCAGAGGTAAGCTTCCAATCCAGCCGTGTACCCATCTGGGTCATCCCTAACTTGCAGAATCGCTTATATTTCCTTGGCGAGCCTGTTTCTTTCCCCTGCATCAAGCTACTCACTAGCTCCCATGCCTAAACCAGGAAAAAGGAGAGTGGAAAGGGCAAGAGAGAAGGTTCTGGGGCCAAAAAGTCTGATGTTAATGCTGAGCTCCTTCACTTTCCACTGTGTGATCTTTGGCAGCTTACTTAATCTCCACACTTCAGTCTCCTTATCTGTAAAATGGGGACGAAGATAGTGCTGTCTCCTTCCTGAGTCATTAAGAGGATTAAGAAAGATAAGACCGATAAAACAATAATAAGCAGTACTGGTGCTGTTGGCAAAAATAACTTTTACTGAGCTAAGCCATGTGATATTGGAATTGTGTGTTTCTCTGGCATTGCCTAGCTTGTTGTGACCTATACAGGTCAATAAATGTCAGTTAAATTCATTTTGATTGCATCGTTATGCATCCAAGTTATGTGGCAAGAACTATTGCTGAAGGGGACTGTGTTTTTTTTTTGCTTCTATTGTGTCCCTAAAGTCAACCAGCTTTCCCACCAAGGATTATTTTTAGTTGTGTCTTAAGGATCAGATTTCTTCTGATAAAGAATAAATGCCACTGTCAAAAATTCACTATTTCATCATTGGTGTATCAGGACACCACAGAGCATATAATCAGCTCAAGAAATAATGTTTTGTCTGACTTCACTTGGGAATTTTAGCAGCGAATACTAACTTACCCCACTTCAAAAAAAAAAAATAGCCTGTAGAACACAAAGATCTTGTATTTTAAATCTTCTAAATGACATTATGCTTCTAGATGAAAGATAATAGAGATATTTGAAACTAAATAAAAAATAAATTCCCAAGAAGTCAGTTTTCAATAAATGAGAATCCAAACAGTGAGAGAAAATCTGCTTTGGGGACTCCCATCAGAACTGACAGCCTCATTTCAATTTCCACAAGTGTGCCTCACTCACACGTTTCGGCATCCTCAACTAGAGAGAGACTGCCAACCCCGACTCAGTATCTCCACTGTTTCCCAGTTGAGTTCAGGGAGTTGCAAGTGGAACGCTTTCCTCAAACATGCTATTGGCTAGCATAGACTTATCTCCTTCGGCTATTTGAAGGAGGGAAAGACTGAATGAGAAATGTATTGGATGCCAGTCAGAATGAAAAGAGGGTGCGATGGCTCTGTCTGCAAAAGGAGATGTGACAGGGGCCTACCACTGTGACTCATTACAAACTGTAGTAAGCCTCTGCAAAGATATGAAACACTGAACTTTAAAACATGCATATCAGCTGCACATCCATCCATATCACATAAATACATAACTAACTTCCTAAACATGGATATTTTTGGCATTTAAAAATGCATATCGATTACTCGATATTCTCCCCATTCCAAGCTGTTTATGTAAATAATGAATTGGGAGACTTCTTAAAATGCACAAAATTTACTTGGTCATCTACAATAGTAGTTGACTAAATATATAATTAGAGTATTTTTAAAATAGGTAGTATAGACCTAGTAATTTCTAATGAACTTTTGCATCATTCTAACCTAAGATGTCAAGACTTAATAAGAACTTAAAATTCACAGATTGTTGACCAGAGCACATAATTGGCTTGGGCACGTGCACAACAGCAGATCACCGGTGAGCCGGCTCCTTCAAACAACCACCCAAAATGCTGTTAACAGTGTGTTGGTTCATCCACTTGGAATATTTCTCATTTTAACATCTTTAAAGGAAGAATTTTAATTTATGTCTAGTTAATGCGGGAAAGCTCCTCTTTACTTGAATTAATTCGAATGAATACCAATTAATTCAAGTAGAAGCAATTATAAAATTTTTTAAATCACCATTTTGAAATCAGAGTTATCACCCATAAAAGCTTTGATTCAGACAAGGGACATCAGTGGAGGCCAAAACCGCTGGGTAAAATGTTGTGGAGAGAAAAGGGTAGTCCCACGGGGTCACATGTCATCTCACAGATTACTTCTAATCGCAAAGAAAAATCAGTAAATCCTTACAGTGAAGGGATCTGACCTTCTATTTCGGCGTCACTGCAGTGGAGCCCTCCCTCTCAGTGGTGGTCTCAATGCAAGACGCAGTGCCCACCAACACCCGTGAGGTCTCCTTGCTAACACTGTTAAACCTAGTTCTAATCAAACCTCTAGACTTAACCAGTGGTTTTCAGGAAATAGAAGAACACAAAAAGCAGTCCAACAGGAACCATCAGACTCATCCAGGAGAGTGGATGCTCCAAGACACTGGTCAGGCACTTCCTTTTGGAAAGTAATGAACTATGAAAAGCAAGGAACTATTATTGCTTAAAAGACCTTTAAAAACCCACAATAAACATAAGCAATGAATAAACTTTGGATCCTTGTTTGATGCAAATATCAATAGAAGACATTTGGGGACAACAGGGGAAATTTAAATTTGGATTGGCTATTAGATTACTTTAGGTAATTATTACTTATTTTTTTAGGTTATAATAATCTTGTAGCTATGTAAACAAAATATTTTATACTTATGAAATATTTGCTCAAGTATCCCTTCATGATGAAAGGAACGTATTCAAATCACACGGTGTACACACAGAAATGTATCAATAATTTGTTAACAATTGTTGTATTTATATGGCATCTTTGTATGGATTCCTTAAATAATATTTTCAATATGTTTGTAGATATACAACTTTTTCTGTATGTTTACATATAATATTACATGTGTTGGGTATATTTGATATACATGATAAAAGTTGGAAGGAAAGAATTCTTGACTTGATTTTCACATTTTTTATGTATTTTTTCTATTTTCACATCTTATATTTCTTGCCTTGTTAGTAGTTTTTATAAATGAGGGTATTTCCCTAGAAGTATTTAAAAGAACCTGACACATACCCCTTGTTTACTTACTACTTGTGTTGACTTAGTGCTCATTGATTCAGAACTTATTTATACTATTTGGTGCTTCCAGAGATGCATTTCTTTTTTACATTACTGAAGGGTTCAATTCACGCATTCCAGCTGTATATATTTGTTGGGCACCTACCAGGTGCCAGGCACAATGTTTGTCCCCAGGAAATAATGGTAAGTAAACGCAAATGTGAACCCAGATGTCATAAATCTTATAGTCTAGTAGAGAAGAGAAACGTTGATCAAATTATTACATTGCTAAACAGTTCCACACTAATAACTGTCATGAAAGTAAAGCTCAGGGAACTAGGGAACTGAAAAGAGTCTGGTTTGGCTGGGGAGCTCAGTACGAGAGGTGGAGGGTGAGTCAGCCTTTAACTAGAGGAAGGAAGTGAGGAGGGGAACAAAGTGTCCAGGTGAAAGGGAGCAAGGCTGCTTCCGGGAACATAAGGGTCAGTGAGGTTGTAACAGAATGAAGAGAGGCTATGGGATGCTGATTTCATTCAAAGGGCAAAGAAAGGCCCAATCACTTCATCTATTAAGACATCTTATTGATTCTGATCTTTATCTAAATAGTATTTGATAATTTTAAAGGAGAAAGTGATCAGATCTGATTGGGATTTGAAAAGATCTGTCAGGTTATACAGGGGTGGGCAAAGTAGGTTAATAAGAATAATAAATAATATAATAACAAATAAATATAATAATACAAGAATAAACTCTGTGTCATGGACTCACAACTGTACACCCACTTTTGCTGACCCCTGTATGTGGTGAACGGATTGGGGGGTATCCAGAGTGGAGGCTGGGAGAGTAAATTTGCAGGTGATTGTGAAAATCTGGGGAACACACAAGAGTGGCTTGAATCATGGTGGTGGCAGTGGAGACGGAGAGAAGCAGATGGATTCAAACAATACTTGGGAAGTAAAATGGACAGGCTCTGTGACTCATCAGACATGGGTAGAGGGTGAAAGAGACATCAGGGATTGCTCTTAGGAGCAGTGAAGGAGAAACAGACTTGTTTAGTAAGATTCCAAATGGGTTTTAGGTACACTGTGCTAAGAGTATCTTTAAGCTATCCATGCCAAAAAAAAAAAAAAAAACAACCCTCCATTGGCTCATTACCTAATTTTAGACCTTCAAAATGTGGTTGTAGAACAAGGAGAATTATTTCTGATGAAACAATATTTTACACTTCTAAACGAGGTTTCTACCTTGAGGAATGAAGCATTATGCCAACAATCATGCCATTGTTCACAAGGCATCTGGGCATCCTCCATGAAAATCATACTCGAGAGCCAGTGTGTAGCTTCTGTACTGTCAGCCCAGATTCAAAGGGCGCTTCCAGGAACTCTCCGAGCTGCTCTGTGTACCTCAACAGCAGCGCTCACTCAGGGCACCACATTGTCTTTTTACTTTGCTGTATTGCAAGACTCTGAGCGTTCTGAGTTTGCTTAGCCCTGAATTAGGGTGGTATATATAGCAGACACTTGATAAATATTTACTAATTAAGTACAGAAAATTGATTTCATTACTTTACCATCACACCATAATTTTATCCAATGTGATCATCAACTTGTTTTCTAAAATAGTCTCTGAACAACTTGCATCAGTTTCTAAAAATAAGATTCAACTCACAAGGAACCAAAAGAAAAAGAGAAAGAAAGGGGAGACGATACAAGGAAGAAGGAAGGAGGGAGGGAGGGAGGGAAGGAAGGAAGGAAGGAAGGAGAGAGAGAAGGAAGAAAAGGAGTAGAGAAAAAGGAGAAGGATCCATGGATAATTAAGTGCCCCAGATTTTGAAAGTTATTTTTTAAGATACATTCCATGAAAGCCACTGACATAATTGCGGAGCTTCTCAAAGCTACTATTATGAAAAAGATAAGGTCCTATTTGAACACCGAAACCTTGACATGTTAAAGAAAGTGTGTCTATATATACATATATGTACATACACACTATACAAAATATTTAAAATAAGTGAGTCAAATGAAACAGTCCAGCACAAAAATGAGAATTTACCAGAAAACCTAGACTAGATATTTTCAAAATGTGTTGTGCATTATACACTCAGGGTATATCTTAAAAGTACTCATTCTTGAAGTCTATACTTCAAGAAACGCTATATGTCTTGATATCTGCATAGTTGAATGAAACACAGATGGAAATTTCTGGAAGCCTGTGTTATCTGAGCTCTGCTCTTGGCTCTGTCTTTCTATATCTGCTGATCTTGGGATTGTCATCTAACTCCTCTGGCCTCGGGATCTTCTGTAAAGGTTGGAAGCTGATTTCTAAAATGCCTCCAGTTCTGGGATTCTTTATCTCAGTCAAACTTTGCTGCTTTTCCTCTGGAACAGCCCCAATATACTAAAAATTATTCTTAGTCCATGTACATAGACTCTTGTCCTATGACTGGCTGGACAACCTGGGCCCCAACCTTACCTTCGTTCTCATAATTAAGGTAACCACAACAATATTGGCCTGGCCCAATTTACAGCCTCACACTTTGTTTCCCACACCTCTAAACTGGACAGTGGTCCCACAGAGTAAAGGATCATGTAAAGCTGGGAGCCCTCTAGGGATGGGACAATTAGTCCGATTAGCAGAGAGGAGAAAGAGCTCCAGGCAAGAAGAACAGCATAAGCAAAAGCATGGAGATAGGAACAGACAAGGAATGCCCAGGGCGTCACTAGACTGGGGGGCACTAGAGTGTTTGTACCAAAAAGTAGTTGGATTCAAGAGTGGTATTCTAGAATTCAGATCAAAATTTAGTTTTGCTTGTATCCCAGCATCTGAGCCAGAGCTGAAGAGAAAGCTCAATAAAGAGTTTTGCAAGAGGGAAACGGTGCTACTCTCATGCGCTAAAGTTCTGCCATCAAATAGAATAGCGGTGGTTAAACTCACACTTTGCCCACTCCATTTTAATGCATTGCATATACTGGCAAACGTAAACATCTGCAAATGAACAGAGAAAACTAAATGGGCACAAGACTGTGTGTGCCTCCAGGGACCACACTCTTTCGGAAGCGGGTAGAGAATGAGATTGCGCCGGCAGGAGAGATTTATTTGGTTGGGACAGGGCTGCTCTGCCAGCTCTGCCTCTGCCACTTCATGAGTCACAGCACTGGCACGCTCTGAGCACACATACAGTCTTAAGACCCTTTATGCTTGCCAGTTCTACCGAGTATATGCTGCCCAACCAATGCCCTTTTCTTTGGAAAGGAGCATTTTGAGTGAAATCGTTTCTTTGGGGGTAAAAAAGACATACAAAACTTCCTTTATAGTAGGATGATAAAATGTTTCCAAAATTCAAAAAGGGAAAAGAGCCTACTACATCCATGACTGGGATTGTTCTTTATCCAAGACAATTTAGACTGAAGGGAAGCTTGTTGGCTGCCAAGGCTCCCAGGACAGGCTGCTGGCAGAGATTCTCTGAGAAAAGCAGCAGATGGCCTCCGGGGAACATGGAAGTCAGCCAAGATATCCCTGGAGCATCCCTGGTCGGGTGTCCCGATTACTTTGGGCACACAACCTCCAAGGCCCTAACCAAGTCTAACATCAACTCAGAGTTTTCAAGCCTGGGGTCTATGTGAGTTGTGTGCCACGGAAGACAGGGGTCTCCCCAACACAGGGGAAACCGACCTCCCCAGAGTTGACCTGGCTCCTGTGTGGCATCACAATGACTCACCTCTCCCAGACCAAACCTTGAGGCAAGGGCTAATACCGTTCCAGTTGATCTCATGGGTAGTTTTAGAGGGCTCGGGACTTATTCACCTGCCCTTGTTATGGCAAGTTGGCTAACTGCTTCATGCACAGTATTTATTAACTTGAACTAAAGTTGGATAACCTTTTCTGGTAGCAATTTTATATTTCTTGTGGAAGTTCACAAGAAAAGACAGAGTTTTATTTTTACCCAGATTAGCCTAGACTTAGGCTAAATCCTATACTAACCTTGAGTCAACTCACAAACACTCATAGGATATTCATTCCCAAAGGGTACCCACCATTCTAGGATGAATCCAAAGCAAATAAACACAGAATACCACATATAAACACAAATGAAGCAACGTTAAAGCTGTCTTTTAAGAACTCATCAATAACCAGTTATTGATGAGTATCTATTTTGCTCAACACCATACTTCATTCAAGACATTGAGCAAGGAAGAAAAAGATACTGAGCAACGGGGAGGGATGTATTCTCAAGGATGCTTTAATCTCGCACGGAAAATGGGGCTCACACAAGAAGTGCTGCGCTAGGAGACAGGACAAAGCATAGGTGGATGGATTGGTTCTAGGGCCTTGGAACAGATAAGAAACTATTGTTCAAAGTGCCCACTAGGGTGGACATGTTTCACTTCGGCATTTTGATTTGGTATAGTTGGTTACCTTTTCAAACAAAGCCTTCCACATCCAATCTGCTAAGGAATTTGGATACCTGTTGGAGGGGTCAGATGCCACAGATGGAATCATTTGCCCATCCTTCAGGACAGGGACTGTTATTCACCTTAGCGAAGCATTTTGGGCTCAGCGTACTACCAAGATGTTCCGATGTGTGCCGCTACACCATTCGTCTTGGAAAGCTTCCAAACTGTACTGCTCTTTGCTTGATAAATATGAATATACTTTGCATTTTAAGTTTTTATTTCTTTTGCGCTTTTCTACTTTTAAAGACATCTTTATATTGAAGGAAAAAAATCATATGACAGGGACAGGAAGTAAAAAGCAGAGACCTTGCAGGCGCCTGGCTCTATTGCATCATATTGCTCTGTCTCCGTTGCGCAGGGCTCCTCTCTGAATGTCCAAATTCTCTGTCTCATGCAACACCTCCATCAGATGCCCCTTTTAGGAAACTCTTCCAAATCTCCATCTAGATCAAGTGTGATCTCTCCCTAGAACAGCCACTGATTCTTGCATAACACTTAGCACGTTCTCCCATATATAAACATTTACATATATCGATTCTTACAATATATATTATGCATATCTTAAACACCTTCATGTCCCCTGCTTCATGCAGCACCTATCATGGTGTCTTACAAGCAGTCCACATTTGGTAAATACTTACTGAAAATATTTAGTGGCTGCATAAATAAATGAATTAAACAACGCATGGAGGTGCCTAGGGATAAAACCATGTGAATAATTTCAGAAGATATACACCCTAGATAAAAGGGGTCAACACTTCAAATCATTGCTTGGTTCATTCAACATAGTGTATCTCTTTGCCAGCCTGGAGATTTGGCTAAAAGCAAACAGAAAATCGGCATACAAGCAGAGGGACTCTCTTCAGACAATCCCTCTCAGGATTCTGCTTCTTTAATAAATAAGCACTTCTTCCTTTCTTTCCCTTCAGTTACAGGGATAATTGGGAAATGACCTTATTAAAATGTAAAAATTTACTGGGAATTAGTTATAGGAAAAGCTCTTGTTCTTCTATGACTTTAAATGCAGTCTTATTGATAAGTTTTTTAATGAAAAAATATGAAAAGTGAACTAGCAATAAAGTAGTGCTACCCCATCCAAATACTGAAAATGAATCAAAGCAGATTTTAATCAGATGAGAAAGAAAGACACAAAGATTAAAATGAATATTGGTGAAATGGTATGAGTATTAACCAAAAGGACTTTTTCCCCAATGACCAAATTCAGAGTAAATATAAGAGCTACCCATTTCTTGAGTACCTACTATATGCCAGGCAAGTGGAAGGCACTGTTTATATGTTACCTCATTTATTCATCACAATACTTCAAAGTTAGTATTATTGCTTTGACTTTAAAGGGGAGGAAATTAAAGCTTACAGAGGTTAAGAAACTTGACTAAGCTAACATAACAAGGATGTATCATAGCCATTTTAACTCACCACCTTCTGCAGAAAAACAAATGATAGGATTCCCCATTTCTTCAACCTCACAAGCTTAGACACACACAAATCTCAGGTATGTCTCACCTCCACCCTTTCCTCAATTAGGCAGTACTTCAAAGGACTGACTTGCTGGCCTATAGCTGAGAAGTGGAGAAAGACCTAAAGAAGAGTTGCTGTAAATAATACACAAAGTGAGTAACCCACATCAAGGTATCCCATTGTTGACTCTAGTGTTTATCAACATTCTTGGTTCCAATTATCTCTCCTACTACCCCAAAGCTGCTTTCTATGCTCTATGAAAAGAATAATGCAATCACAGCTTGAATTCACTGTCTTATATAGTATATTAAGATCCTTCTCCTACTCAGGAATGCCTTAGAGAAATACAACCAAGCTTTCTTCTTTCCTCTCTCCATCTTGGTCTTTGTACCCCATTTGGTCCTGGACAACCCTAGGAATGAGGAGGCTCTGTTGTTCTAAAAGAAATCCAGTTGGGTTTGTAGCCTTGAAAGGGATGAATCTGGAAAAGCTTCAGCTAAGCATTCAAAGTTCACACTTCTATGTACCATATAGTAGATATGCTAAATTTTGACCTCTCCTCCATTGTTCCAGCTGCCTTGAAAATAGCCTGTAACTACATTTCCATTCAGGTTAGTGGGTGAAATCCCTGACTAAGCAAAGATAAGGCTGGTAGAAACAGCAGGGCCTCCCACCCTGGGTGCTCAGGGCTGTTGGCTGGAGCAAGGGAAGGGGACCTTCGTGGGCAGGGGCCATCACTTCTGCATCTGTGAGCTTCAGCCTCCACCACCCAGAGATGTCTGAAAAGGACACCGGGGCATTTGGAACAGATGTGAGTCTGGTCACTATGATGTTTAAATTCTTGAATTTTGAACCACACTGCTGTGCAAAAACGTGTTTTGCCAAACAATACATGAAGAGTATGTTTTCTTCCTTTTCTAGACATATGGTCATGGCAGCTCTTTATGTGATCCAAATAAAGTTCTGAATATAATAGTACGTCAGCAAAGTTAGCAAAGCAAGAGGCGTTGCATCTCGGGGTTCTCAGGTTTGCAACTCAATGTAAGAAGCAAGATTCACTAGGACTCTGGAGACCAAGGATTAATAGAATAAATTACTTTAGTTCCCCTAAAGGTTTGACCCAGTGTGAGATTCGCGCCTGATAAGCTGATATAATGATGAACAATCCCTTTTACTAATGTAGCTAAAAATGGAAGCTGTGGTAAGAGCTTATGTAACCTGAAATGACACATGGCAACTGAAAGCCACTTCTCCTATGAGCTCTTAGACCTGAAATTAAGTTGGCATCTAATGAAAAGCATAAACTTGGGAGCATTTATCCTACTCTCCGCACCTTGCCTTTATCTAAGTGACATCTTCCAGCTTCAACAGCATAAGAAAAATACAAGCACACAAGTCGGAGCCGGGTTATGTTAGATAAACATTTTTTTAATGGTTCTTTCCAATTTAGTCTTTTTTTAATTTACTAGGGTGACACTAGCTAACAAAATTATATAGGTTTCAGGTGTACAATTCTACAATACATCACCTGTACAATGTATTGTGCATTCTAAGTGTTATCATTATCATTATTAAAAATAATAACAATTAATTTATAAGATGTTTATCATTCTGAAAACCCATGTTTTATCTGTTAAATAA
>PVKM010005187.1:0-48900 GCA_004027735.1 Carollia perspicillata
GGGAGGGTCACTGAGTTCACTATGCACCAGACCCTGTTAACCTGGACAAACCCAGCACTTGCTGATACTGGGTTTCTCATCTATGAAGTGACAGGATTTCCCAAACCTACCTCTCAGAATTATTGTGAGAAACATGAGACAGTATGACAGAGAGCCATTTGTACAATGTAAAGCACTGCACACTCACTAGAATTTATTTTTAAAATTTTAATAAAACAGGACAAAGATTTGACCAGGATACAGACCTAGTCCTCCCAGAAAAATTAAGAAATTTAATAAGACAGCAATAGGACTTTTGTAATTTTTATATCACAAGCCCAGGATATTATATCTCAACACAGTTAACAGGCAAAATTGGAAAAGCAAACAATCAGCTTTTTGAAAAAATAAAATAAGATGGAATAAAGTAAATTGTGGGGACTCAGAAAATTGTTCTTGAATACATTATTTTTATTTATTTCATCTTTAAACTAATGAATGACATTTAATCTAAGCCTTTCTTTCAAAAGTATGCATTTCTGAAAGTATAAATTCATTTCACAAAATCACACTGTAGTTGTCTAGGACAGAGTCTCTTAAATGACTTCTGAATTTCAAATGACCTATCTGCTTTGTTGAAAAGAGTGACATTGTGGGACTTGGTCTGTATCCTCAAGTAGTTAAAAAATGAAAGTGCACACTTTCTTGTGGCACAAACTGCCTTAATAAAAAGCCTGATAGGCCTCGGCCGGTGTGACTCAGTGGATTGAGTGCCACCCTGCAAATCAAAGGGTCACCAATTCAATTCCTAGTCAGGGCACATGCCTGGGTTTCGAGTTAGGTCCCCAGTAGGGGGCACATGACAAACAACCACACATTGATGTTTCTCTCCCTCTCTTTCTCCCTTCCTCCCCCTCCCTCTAAAAATAAATAAATAAAAATATTTTTTTAAAAAGCTTCACAGAAAGTGAGGTCTGTGTGGGGGAGGGGCTCTGCCCGCAGGGCCCACCCGTCCACCACAGATGAACATTATGCTACCAAGACATGATTTGCTTGGGGAGGAAAGGTAGCTAGCTTCTCTCATGAGAGAAGGGCCCAGAGCCTCTTCCTCAATGGCTTTTTATTAGGTTCCTAACACACAGGGATACAGGTAAATCTCATCAATCAATGTCAGGCAGCAAGGATCAAACAATAGATAACATTTCTAAGAAATCTGAGGGTTTAATCTGTGTCAATGTCTGTCAGATAAGGGGATTGCAAAAACTTTAGGAGACACACTCATTTCTGGCCCAGACCCTTATCATATAGATGAGAGCACTCTTAGCAAAGCAGATTTCACAGGACTTTACAAAATCTTTCTTATGCCCGATTACCCCGGAACCCACTCTAGCCAGCAGAGGGCTGTACCCACTCCCCATCAAGATTCAGGCTTAAGTGGATTAGAGCCAGGAAGCACTTCTCCCAGAGCTTCTCCAAGATGGAAAGGGGACTTGGGCTATGTCAAAATAGCTGGGGAGTTTGAGGGTCCTTCACCCTCACTTTGCTGCAGCACCCCCCCAAGTCCTTTCTAGATGGCCTCCCACATGATTGTGTCTGCTTGGGTTGCCTCTCCTCTGAGGGGTCGTACCATAGACTCTGACTAACCAACCAAGCGTTGGGGGCTAGAGATGTCAGAAGCAGCGCTCTTGCCAGGGAGATAAGCTTTGTTTTCTCAGTGGCTCACAGTCTAGAGGTCACTCACTAAGCCTTAGCCACAGGGAGCAGTTACAACTCCTGAAACCAGACAGAGTGGTCCCCAACATCTGTGCTTACACAAATATATAAGGTCCTACAACTTTGTTAACCCCAAAGAAAGTCAGCTTAATTCCAACATTCTTCATGGTGGATCTATGCTAATTTGATATTAAAAGTGATGTAGAATTGTTTTTAATTAATGATATTTTTCAGTTTTTCAGACTTTCACAAAATGGGCAACTCTGTTATAAGAAAGGGCTTATACAATAGGGTCCATCTATCAGTTATGAACATAGAATGTTGATTCAATTAACCAAGCCCCCCACAAGTTTATCTTCCTAAATTCATTTTAATGATCGGTTAAGTACAAGTATCCATCAAAGTTTATTTACAATTATGCCAGAAATTTTATAGAGATTCTCATGGTATGTCATCTATAATAAAGATGGCAAATCAAAAAATTAAATGTGCAGGCTGACAGTGACCAGAGGGGAGAGGGGAGGGAATTTCAGGGGAAAGGGGAAGGGTTTACAGGAACAAGTATAAAGGACACAGGAACAAAACCAAGGCAGGGATGGAAATGGGAGGGAGGTGGGGAGGGCTGGTGGGTGGGCTGGAATGGGAGTAAAAGGCAGAAAACTGTACTTGAACAACAATTAAAATAAAAAATATTATTTCAAAACATAAAAAATATGCCTTTTTTGCAAAAAAACATAAATGTGCAAAATTCCCATAAACAACAGATAAAACTCATATTATTTTTCCTTCTTTACACATGAGAGGTTCTTTAAGTATATGAGCTGTGTTACCCCACAGTACTTATAAAATGTGTCCTTGTCCAAACTGAAATAGTAATTTCTCTCTTCCATATAAAGAAAGACCAGTATCCAGGAAATGTGTACTCCCACGCAAACTGCGGATACCAGACTGTTCAAAGATCTTCCAGAGTGTACTACTGCTTTGAGACCATCAAGGACTTCAGTAAACTCTAAATATTAAGAAGTTTCACCCATTCAAAATGCACATATTACAGAACCTATTTATATGCTCATAAAGGATGAAATCCTCAAGCATTCTTGAATCTATTCACAAAACAAAATTGTGTAAACTCAAAACCTATTAAATAAAATATTGTATTCATAAATTGTATCTATCAATTTATCAATCATCTAGCTCTCCTTATCTAAATATGTTCTATACTTATCTAAATATGTCCTATACATACACATAGCAGGTCTGTTCAGAAGGTATCCAGCCATGTAATATGAAAAAGACACATTTACTGAAGAAGATACAAGACATAAGAAACATCATACATAGGACAATGACACCTCAGTCCCCTTCAAAGTAGCACCTTGGGACCTCACATAGTTCTCCCGATTGCCATCAGCTGCCCTATCCTATTTTCTGGAATATCATCAATGGTCTGAAATCTCTTCCCTTTTAAAGGTGATTTTAGTTTTGGGAAAAGCCAGAAGTTGTAGGGTACTAAATCTGGGCTGTGGCGGGGCTCAGTCCCCTGGTGATGTGATATTTCACAAAAAAGCTCTGCTAGAAATGTGATGCATGAGCAGGTGCATGGTACTGATGAGTCTGATGAGCAGGTGCATGGTACTGATGAGCCTGCCAGTTGCCCATAGCTACAGCCTTCTGAATCATCTGAATAGTTTCTGCAAAGGAATGTTCAAACCACTCAAAATCTGATGCAGATTTGTTGCTCTACTCGCTCAGTCATTTTGAATGTGAAGGCCACACAGTACAGATGCTTACTCAATGGCCTATACCATCTCCACTGACTAGTACAGTGAAGTTGTCCTTGTTCATGCATGCACATTCCAGTCCACTCTCCTTGGTTGCCAAGTTACATTGATATGGCACAATCCATTCTTATTCTGTTAAAAATGACTGGACATTTTCCAGATAGATCTCATATACAAATATATCCATAGTCTTTTATTTGTGTTTGTATCTATATCAATGTATGGCTGTGTATATCTACCTTTATATCTATCTCTCTATCTCTCTATCTCTCTATCTATCTATCTGGAAGATTGCACTATAAGCTGATAATTTTCCTTCCTCAGGATAGAAGGCAGGGAATTCAGGGTCAGGAGTGCAAAGGAGATTTGGTTCCTTTCCTGCATTTTTTTAAACAATTTAGGTTTCATAATCATGTCCATGTATTATTTAAAAACCAAGAGAGACCATCAGTGAGAAAGGACCTGGAACATGTTAGATACTTTAAAGATATTTGCGGATATACAGTGGATCTTCACGGATGTACATGAAAACCTCCGTATACCTAAGATGCCTGAGGTATCTCTATATTTTTTTCTTTTCTCCCCACCAAAAAAGAGTTGAAGGAAATGTGGTATGTAGTAACACATTACATGTTGACAATGTGTGGTGGCTAGCTCATTAGACTGCTTGGACTGGTGATTTTCAAACTTTTTCATCTCATAGCACATAGAAGCAAATGACTAAAATTCTGCAGCACACCAAAAAATATATTTTTTACCAATCTGACAAAAAATAGGTATAATTTTTATTTATTCACACCAGATGCTATTGTTGTGTTGGCTGTTGTCATTTTTTATTTGACAATCTAAGGGAAAGAGGTCAGTGCCCCTAACTAAATAGTTAGGTATTTCATGTTTTAAAAATTCTTGTGGCCGATCTGTTGAAAATTATTGCTATAATGCACAAAGCACAGCTTAAACCTCCCTCACCACCCCCACAATCCTTGCATGGAACCTGTAATAATGAAATAATGTGGACTGTACCTACAGGCCTCTTCTCCCACTACTCCATCAAATGTCTCCAATCTCCCAACATCCTCTGCGCAACATTGAAAATGCCAAAACTAAACATGCTGCTGTCTTTTGAGAGAAAAGATCTTACAACTACAAGAGAGCACCAAACCCAATTAGGATAAAACATAAAATGCTAGGTATACACTTAGTAGAGTCTTAGCACAAAAGTGGAATAGTCAACTTTCTGGAGAGAGCAATGTGGGTGGGTAGAAAAAGCAAATGCACTCTTTAACCAGCATCTTGAAGGATGAGTCAGACATATCAGGGCATGGGGTGAGGGTGGGAGGGGGCAGGGCTAGGCAGGAGGATGTATTGTCAGCAGTCTGAGACACAAAAGGGAAGGTGCAAAGGCACGGATGGGGGAGGAAAGTGTGACTGGGTAATCAATCATGAACTATGTTTTTATAATGCTATACTTTTTGCAAAATGTTTGCATAAGTATTTATTCTTCACAATTCTCATGTAAAAAGGCAGGCTTTTAGGTCATGTTTCACAGTTGATGAATTTGAGGTCCTAAGAGATATAAATGACCTACTCAATGGCACAGGAGTGACACAACTAAAATGCTACCCAGGCCCCATAACCATGTCATTGCCACTTTAGTGACATCAGAAGCAGCAATGGCGACAGAGGTGGTGCCCTGACTCTGCCATCTTTATGCGTAAGCTCTGGCCTCCACCTCGGCTCTTAGTTTAGGTCCAAAACAGCAAAGGCTTTTTGTCTGGAATGTGTTTTGCTGTTAAGGTTCTTGACACCACACCCAGCCTCCTGAGAGGCCTGAACAATTTGTGTGGGCAGTTTCACTTTGAGGGAACCCTTGTGGCCACATCTGTGATCTGAAGTGCTGCAATGAACCCAGCAAGCTATAATAATAAGTCAGATTCTAATATCGAAATCTGATGTGATGAAACAGATTACTAGCTCTACATAAACTGATAATGCACAACTCTTTATGCTACTGAAAGGTGTTAACATTAATTGCCTTCTGGGTGAAAACAATCCCCTTTGTCCTCTAACAAGTACAATTTTTTTCACCAGATATTGGCATTGCCACTCATTGTTAAAATTAAATCTTGCAGATGCAGCAGAGTCCCTCTTATCTGCAGAGAATGCATTCCAACCCCCTAGTGGATGCCTGAAACCACAGATAACACCAAACTCTATATATACACTACATATTTTTCTATACATACATAACTATGATAAAGTTTAATTTATAAACTAGGCACAATAAGAGATTAACAATAATAACTAATAATAAAATAGAATCATAACAATATACTGTAATAAAAGTTATGTGAACATGGTCTTTCAAAATATCTTATCATATTGTACTCTCCCTGGTTGGGATGATGTGTGATAACACAGTGCCCACATGGGGAGATGAAGGGAGGTGAATGACGTAGGCATTGTGATGTAATGTTAGGCTACTATTGGCCTTCTGACAATATATTAGAAGGAGGATCATCTGCTTTGGATGATCCTGAGACACGGAACCATGAAGATACCAATGGTTGGATGTCAGGAGCAGACCATGTTTGATGACTGGGGAAATTTAATATTTTCAGACCACAGTTGACCACAGGTGACTGAAACTTCAGAAAGTTAACCAGCAGATAAGAGAGGACTATTGCTTTACCAATGATTATGGTCCATGATCAGCATTAATGTCAGCAACAGCCCAGTATGTAGCAAAGCTCACATCTGGGAGTTTGTCTGTGGAAAGGGAGCAGCCCAACTCAGTAGAATAAGACAGAGTAATTTGTTGTGCATGTCAAAATTCACATCAAAGACTGATGTCATATAATAAGAAATGAATGAAACCTGGAGGAAACATCATTAATCAGGAGTTATCAGATTGCCTCCCCAAATCCTCATTGTTAGCTTTGCCAGAAAAATATGCTTGTGGGAAAGGAAATACTGATACAAATTTTACATGATCCTTATTCCAGTATGTCTAGAATGTATCATGAACCCAGATATGTGAAAGTTAACCCAAAAATCATTTCAGAAAAAATACTCCATTCAGAAGAAGTGGAATGGCAAAATGATCTATTTGACAATGAAATGGAAAGAACTGACCATGTGAAGGAAGATTGATGACAGGATTACTTTGAGTTATCTCTATCTCTTTTATATGATTTTTAAAAAATATTTTATTCATTATTTTTAGAGAGGGAGAAGGAAAGGAGAAAGAGAGGGGGAGAAACATCAATGTCTGGTTGCCTCTTGCACACCCCCAGCTGGGGACCCAGCCTGCAACCCAGGCATGTGTCCTGACTGGGAATCGAACTGGTGACCATTCAGTTCTCAGGCTAGCACTCAATACATTGAGCCACACCAGCCAGGGCTCTTTTATATAAATTTCTATGTAGAGCCTCATCCAGTGTTTTAATTGTCTTAAATACATACATAGCAAAATTATACTTTTCTTTCTTGTTTTTCTGACCTGTTATCATAACATTTGTCCCATATCAAATCCCATGCTCCACTGACTCTATACAATGAATATGGAACATTTCTGCAAAGGAGTTCTCATTAAACAGAAAATTAAAATATAAGATTCTAAAATTAAGTAATGCAAAATAAAGTCCTTTTTACTGTGAATGAGTGACTTAGTTTATTACCTTCTCTGAAATCTTGAAATGTGATTTTGAAGTGCTTAGTTAAAAATAAATAAAAGTGAAGAATAGAAGGAAAAGTGGAGAACTGAAGATCAGAAAATCTATGGTAAATTTAGAAATATATTGGCAAATAAAAAATTGAGACAAAGTTTCTTAAGCATCATGGTTCAAGATTTTGCAACTGTATTCATGTAAGGTAATTTTATCCTCAGTGAAAATCATGTGTTCATGGCTGCAACCAGCTTATTATGCCAGGGTTGGTTAAACAGCCTGTAGCTATATCATGAAATCACACATGAATGACAACAAATATAATAATTAAAAACTGACAATGGTTTCCTATCTTCCCTCCTTCTTTCCCTCCATTTTCTCCCCTCCCTCCTTCCCTTTTCCCTCCATCTTTCCCCCTTCTTTCCTTTATTTTTCCTTTTCTCCTTTCATATTCTAATCTCCACTCTGAATTACAGTCTGGGCTAGTTAGCATCCATATTTTGTGCAAGTAGTTTTTGGCAAACAAGAATTAACTACAAATCCAATTCCAATTTATTTTAGCGGAGTCTTGTCATTCTTTTATACCTTGACACTCTTGAAGAATATGGCTCGATTGACCACTCTTTGATTGAATTCTGAGTGAAAAGCACATACATATACAGTGGGGGTGTGCTGTAATGGTTCTGTATGCAACATGCTATGGGGATGACAAAAAAGGAGGCAACTGATCATACCTGGAGGAATTTTGGAGACTTCCTAAAAGAGGTAACAGTTGATATGGCATGGAATAGTAAGTAGGAATTTGCTATACAGACAAGATGAGGAGGAGGCAGGGTATTCCATGGAGAAGAGCGGTAGGGGGAAATATGTGGTTAATCCAGTCAATTAAAAACAAATTAGTTGATTTAGGAAATATTTTCTGAAACGTTACTTAAAATACAAATTTGTATAGTCAGAGTTTAATCCTACTTGGTCCCTGCTTGGAGTTAAGTGAAATGTATAAAGGTTCATGTTGACAGAACTATCAACTAATGGCAAACTTAGCCTGAACGAACAAAACATGCTGTTGACCACCACATAATGTTGTTCACACAGTGCTGCCAATGTCAGGGTGGCCTAGATCACCCTCAAGGGGATGAAGGAAGATCCTGGAAACGTTAGCAGATCATGATGACAAGGTGTTGGAGAAACATCCTGAAAATGGGCATCCATAAATATATCATAAATATATATGCTTTAATTTGTGAGATTTCTTAGATATCAGAAATTACTTGCTCTGAAAATATCAAACAGCTTGTACAGAATATTATTTGAGACATTCATATATTTCTTTTCATAAACAATAATGTTGATGAAAACTCTTAGGTACTTATGGTGTTTTCTTTTAGGAGCAAGGAAGAGATATTCTTCATATTCATAGTAGATGTTTTCTTTTCCCCAGACTATTGGTATCTTCATGTAAACATGATTCCCAGGTTACATGCACTATGAGTTTATTTATTGTATAAATGTATTTTCATATCCTGTTGTTGCCTAAGTTATATTTTTTTCTGTAAATACAGACTGGAATTCTATTCATAGAACAGGTGTGTAGGTAAGGAAATTGTAAAATAAAAGAATTATTCCTGTATTGTCTTTACATTAGTGATGTGAAACATGAAAATTAACTTAGAAGTGATCCAAAATCACCTTAATGCAATGAGATGCCAGTGCATTAAAGTTATAGAATTTAGAGCCTAAAATCATCTTAACAAGATTTACTTCAGTCTCCTCATGTCGAATACAGGAGATGTAGGTCAAATTAGGTCATAACTTACCCCAATTCCTCAGTTATTGTAAAAATCCTACAATTAAAATATCAGTTTCTGGATTCCAAGCACCATGTTCCTCCTTTGCTCTACTGTGTATATACCTCTATGACTACTTTTTCTTTAAAAACAATTGTAGAGAGGCCATCAAAGATCATTTAGTACCCAAGTTCCTTGAGTGACTAGAACTGTGTGTTTTGCACAGACTTTTAAGCTTTAAGGTATTAATTTCTTAAGAAACTGACAAATAGTAAATTAGAATATTATTCAAATGTCACCCCCAAATTATCATCTTTCTCTTTAAATAAATGAAAGTGATTTTCATTCTTCAATGGAGTTTTACATCTTGGTACAAACATTCTTTTATATTACAAAAAACAATGGAAAATGGAAAGTAATTTGTCAGCAACATATACCTTCTAAAATAAACTTCATTATTAAAAGAGTAGTATCATTCAAAGATGTTTATAAATGATCTCAATTGCCAAGGATTCATTTAATTCAAATTAGTTATTACGTGGTAGAAATCCCCTCTGTCCCATCCCTTGGGATTTTGGCTGTGAAAAATCAGCCTAGGTATATTTCTGCAAAAAAAATGAAGTAGAGTACTCAAAGATCGGGGGCCATCAGTTCCCAACAGTTTGTAAGTCAACTCACAAAAGTACCAGGAACAATTCTGCCCACAAAATCAATCATTCAGCAGGTAACTCCCAAGTTCACTTGAATTAGATTTAGTCAACTGCACATAGGCAGCATAACTATATCATTCAAAAATCTCCACTGCACTATGAATGGTACTATACATGCACTTTGTAAATTGGGCCTCAGACTGTACCATCTTACTTACCTTGGGCCACTCTATCTCTGAGAGAGGGCTTTGGAAACAAAGTGGGTTCCAATTCCTGCTCTGGCACATGTTAAGTGAGCACCTTCTCTCTATTCCTCAGTTTCTTTATCTGCAAAATGGGACTAAGAATACCTAGTTCATATAGTTCTAAGGAAGGAAAAATAAAATAATACTTAGCAAATACTTAAACAAATTATCTAGAGTGTAATTTGGGAGTAGAAATGTTTAAGCACCAAGTATTATGATTCACTTTGGTTAAAATGAAACTATAAACCGAATATTTTAATCATATTAATAAGAAAAATTTAGGGGAAACAATGTCTGACACAAATGCTTTTGGGAATGCAGGATACAGGTCTCCTTGTTAATCCTTATTGAAAAGATAACAGAGATTGCTGGAAATATTTGCAAATCAATTATAATTAAAGCACAAAGTATAAATAGCACTAGCCATGTACAGATTTAACTTAATCCATATATATTTCTTATCTTGTCATTGTAAAATTGATTTGGGGGCAAGTTTGTTGCAAATGGAAGAAATACCTGGTAACATTCTGTTTGTATTTGCAGAGCTTTATTTTTATCTGTAGTGCAATGTAATCCTTAACCTCAAGACTATAATTACAAGGGGCTTGTTGAATATGTATTCTATAAAAAATGTTATATGTTGGAGTATTTGCTACAGAAAATTGGATTTACTCACCACAATTGTAAAGCACTAGCATTCTGATGTTTAGCTTAATATTTGTCCTTGCTAAATGTAGCAACAAATCTACTATATATGTGACATAGATTTACTTGTACATGAGAAAGCTTTTTAATTTAAAATTTCTTCTTGTAGGCTTGTTTTCAAAAAATATACTTGTGACTCTAATACAGTCATCTCTACACAAAAAACAAAAATTTATTCCTCTACAGTGAATGCTAAATACAAAAGTAATGTTGACTCTTGCTACTAGGATAAGTATTTTGATTATTTATTTTTTCTTTGGACATTTGACAACTGCCTAAAAGGTATAGAGTAATAAATGTAGATTAATTTTGCCTTCTCTTAAGGGAAAACAAAGTTCGACATACCCGGGCTCAAAACTGGATTAACTCTCCAGCTAGCATCTGAGCTTTTGTCGTTATCCTTATCCCTACCTGCCTATAATAATTGCCTACAAATATCGAGGGCCCCCCTACCTTAGAATCTGCGGCCATGTCTACTCTTGCTATTTCCCTTATACTGGTGTCCCATCCAAACCCAAGATTATGGCTGGTGTCCAGCACCTGTCAAGCATTTCCCCAAAATTTCATGCCTGCTGGTCTGTCTGCATCTTTGAAAAAATATTCCCAAAAATTCCTCAGGCACTTTCTTGCAAAAGGAATGACAACCAAACAGTGGCTTTGAGTGATACTGTGCCTCAATTACATCCTACAGTGAATAAAATTAAATGTAAAATCCTGCAGTTTGAGTCATGGACCTGGTGTTGCTTTTCCCTCTGAGTGTAAGGATCATCCAAGGTAAAGGCATTGAGAAAGAGGGCATCAGGCTAGTGATTGGTTAGCCTCAGGAACATAAAGGTACATGTAACTCAACTGGTGAACTTGCTACTTCCTCTCATCCTCAGGACTGAAAATAGCCAGGGTTCAATAGTAACATAAATAAACTATAATTAAAGAGCAAACACAGTCTAGCAAGTATAACTCAATTCTGATATTATCTACCTGGAGACAGTGTCAGATCCCACAGGCTAAGAGTTTAGTCCTATAAGGCTGCTCCCACCTTCACTTCAGACACCAATCACAAGTCCATGTTGTCACTTGTGCTAATGAATGAACTGCTGTCGATGACAGGTTCCAATGATGCCTCCTTGGGTTTCATTCATTTGCTAGAGGGGCTCACAGAACTCAAGAGAAACATTTCACTTGTAGATCACTGGTTTTATTATAAAAAGATATGACTCAGAAACAGCCAGATGAAAGAGTGTGTAAGAAGGGGCATGGAGCTTCCGGGCTCTCTCCAGGCCACCACTCTAGCAGCATATCCATGTGTTCACCAAACTAGAAGCTCACCAAACCTTGCCAGTTTTGGTTTTATGGAGGCTTCATTACATATGCATGACTGATTAACACATTGGTCATTGGTCATTGATTCAACCTCTAGCCATGTCTTATCCCTGGAGGTTTGCAGGTGGGACTAAAAGTTACTACTCTCTAATTACATGATTGGTTTCCCTGGCAACCAGTCATCATATTTAGGTGCATTCCAAAACTCACCTTATTAATATAACAAGACTCTCCTCATGTAGGAAACTCCAAGGGTTTAAGGAGTTCTGTGCCAGAAACAGGATGAAGACCAAATATGTATTTATTATAAATCACAATATCACAGGAATGATAGAGCATTTCTATGACAGCTAAAGCTGTCATATCACAGGCATCCTGCTGTTTTCTTTAAAATACAAAAGCAAAACCAAAACTTATGTAATAAGCTATGATCATTAAGAAAAGATAGCTAGATAGCTAGTAATATGGAAGGGAAGGCAAGATTAGGAGGTTGTTGGGGCCCAAGAGACTTCAGGAGTAGGATCACCCCATCAGTGGGAGACCATGAGGGTTTTCCTCACCTATGTTTCTTTGGACCCAGTTAATTCCAAGAGGCAAACCACAGCTCTCCCCTAGACCAGAAAGCAAGAACAGAGATTTGTGTTTTGGAATCAAACCATTTTATATGCACATTCCAAGCAAAGACAACTATGCTGTTTTGTCAAGGTCGTTTAAGACTGAGCAGTAACCAGGATTAAAATTTTTTGGTTGAGGTAAGAAGAAGAAGCAGCGAGTACTGAGGATGTAATTTCTCAGTGACAGAAGTTGAGAACATGCCACTCCATGGAGGGAGTGGAACATAACAGCCAGATTACCTATGTAATGATAGTGGTCAGTGTTACACTGCCTATGATACACTTAACATTATACACACACATACACAGATGCATACACATATATTAAATGTATATCATTTAAACACTTAGTTCAAACATTAACTTTGGTCCAGATATACTAAAGAACAATGCACAGCCTAATAAGCATGGTCAACTGGTACTCAAATAGGAAGTCCATCCTCAAGAGGTAACAACTGAAAGTGATTCTGTTCCTTATTTTTCAATCACCAAGCTGGGCTTTGTGAATTAACATATGAAATATCAGAAATGAAATCTGGGCGTGAAATAGGTATGTTGAATAGAATGGTGATTTTTGTAAATGGACCCTTATAGAGAAATAAAAGGTAGTTAAGGTTTACAGATTGGCTGAATCTAGTGTTACAAATACTGCCCACACCTGCACGAAGAGGTTTTAAGAATCTAATGAGGTTGGTAGATTTTACCCTTTGGAATGAAGCCCAAACCTAAATTGATTTCTAAGCAGCTGTGCATCCCACTACTGGTCGAGAAATGTGGTTCTTAAACTTGGCTGCATATTAGACATACTTGAAATGTGATAAAAAGTTGAAAATGCTGGAGCTACACCTTAGAACAATTAAATCAGAGTCCCTGGGGAAGCAGTCCAGACATTAGTGGTTTTTAGAGCTCCCTAGGTGATTCCAATGTGCAGCCAAGGTTAAGAACCACTAATCTGAGATGATATATAGGGGCAATTATTATACTGTTTGCAGATACCAGCCTCTGTAATGGGTTTGGATCTATCTAGAGAGACCTTTTCATGCAAGAAGGTAGTTAAAGTCCCTAAAGGGACAGAAATCTGGACTGAATGGAGCCCACAGAATAGGTTGTATGAATTGTTTCATGCCTGCTTGATAGTGTTTGATTAATCTATATCTGTATATGGGGCAGTGTCTGTTCTAGGACAATTTATCCTGACAGAAAAGTTTATGGGGAAGCAACTACCATCACCCATCACCAACATTTCAGCAGCATTTTTTTAAATTGAAAATAAACTAAGGTTGTGTAAGATCAAATCAGACTAAGATTGCAGTGGTTGCTAGGAATGTAATCTGTTACCCACCCAACTATGGGTTGTATTACTGACAGAGACTTAATTACTATATTCACCAAAGTGTGGATGGGTGGATGGATAAATATATAGATAGAAAGATAGATAATGTGAAACTTCACATTGAAACTAAGAACCCATGTTGGCTTTGGCTGAGCTGTATAATTTTAATCAATTTACTGCTTGACATGTATCCACTTCCTCTGTGGCTGAAATGTCTGTGTCCTTTCTGCTCTGTGACACTAGGTTTATTGTAGACCACTGTGTATCTTCGTTTTCCAATCACTCTGAGGACTCCTAGAATCTCCAGCCCCCTCTTAGCCATTTTTATATTCCTCTGAAGGAAAGAGGCCATTTTTGGATGCTCCCCTACCCACCGCGTTGAGGGCCATGTGTCACAATTTGTGACTCCAGATTTCAGTGGCTTTGACATTTCTCCAGGGGCCTTTCACTAATACTTCTTTATGTTTGGGTCCCACAAAGGCTGTCTAGACTTTTATCACACATGATACCCTAGAACATGATCCTGTGATACTTAAGCCAGTCTAACTCCCTTGATCACCTCTGCCTACTATTTTGCTTTCCTCAAACAAATACATGGGTTATCTGCCCAGAGGCAAGAAAGTATTCTCACATCTTCATACAATCCTAAACTCTAGGGTTGCTTCCTTCAAGGCTGAGTTTATTGAAATGCCAGGTTTTTACAACCAATTTTTCTATAAGTTTATAAAATACACTCAGAAACTCATTTAACTTCTGTAGTTACAGCTGAGTTAGCCCTCCCCTGACTGAAGGAATGCCACTAACTCAATGGATAGAGTATCCAAGATTATAAAAAATAATGGAAGAAATAAAAGCCTTGATTATTATCAAAATATTGCTTCCTGCCACACCTATAACAAAGACCTGTGGTTAATTAGATGGCTGGGCTTGAAATAATATTTTATCAGGATATCTGTATTCATTTTCACTTAAAGTGCCTTCTTGTGAGAAAACTGAAGATCTGACACACTAAGTGACACATCAGAGGTCACACTGCTAATTGAGAGCAACTCTGGAACCATAAAAGCACAGTGTTTCTCTGTTGCTGGAAGCTCTAAACTTGGGCTGGAGAAATGGAAAGGGGCTTCCAGCTAGCTCAATGTCAATGATGCACAAACATGACTGTGCATTAGAATCAACCACAGAGCTTTGGAAAAAATATATATGACTTTCCCACAACAGACATGCAGATTCAAGATGTCTGGGTAGATTCAATAGATAATTTCTATGCTTATAAAATAGACAAAGCTGAAGAGCAGGTGTAATGCATATCCAATCTGCCTCAAATGGGACCTTCCCTGGGCCTCCTTCCAGCAGCTCTGTCCTGGTTTCTCTCAGCACCCCAAGGCCATCTGGGAGGCAGCTAGGCTGGCATCAGCTCTGAGAGATGTATGACTTGAGGCAGCGTTCTTCACACTTTTGTGGCCTTCAGCATCATCTAGGATTCTTGTTAAAATTGCAATTATCAGGTGCCACTTCCAAGTTGCATGAACTGCTTTATGGACACTTGATAATAGGTAATTAATAAGTGAATATATGCTAGGATTTGATCCAAAGCCTGCTTTTATTATCACCTGAAAATTAGGCTTTGGAGCCTATTCAACTGTTACCCATATCAAACCTTTGGCTGCTCTTGTTGTGTGTCTACCAAAAAGAACCTAATAGAGGTGCATGACCAAGTTGATTTAGGTCATAGGGCTTATTTACCTGAACGAGTTTGAATCTTCCATTCTTTGGAGGCTGCAAACAGTCTGTATCCTGGTCCTGGCTTTGAAACAGCCTGGTAGGCAGTGGGAAGTGAACATATTTGTCTACTGGGGGACTTGGCAGGGTGGAATGTAAAAACATTTCCCAAAGTATTTCTGAGCCTGCTCATAGAAATACTGACAGTCTTCCAAACCTATAAAAAGAGCTGTGATGTTTACTAAGTGTTGAGTTTGAAGACACTGAATTTGTTGATTGATAAATTCTCACTTAGAGAACAGAGAATACCTGCCAAGCACAGTCTGCCACTCAATAATTTCTAGGGAACACAGATGGCAAAAGTATTTGGACTTAAAAGCTCTGGTGACTCAGAGGATTTGTTGGCAGTTTAATTACTCTGCAGGTAAAACAAGGGACAGATGTATCACACTGAGTCCAGCAGCAGGGTGAACCTACGTCTCATCCCAAATCATCATTCCTTGGCTCCTTGCATGAATTCCCCAGAAATGCATAGACAAAAGTCCACAAATCTGTGTGCTGAGTTCTATGCCCTGTGCTGCTAGACAAGGCAGGTAAGAACAGGTAGGAGAAATGCTCCTGTCAGAATCATTATTAGGGCAACCTCTTACCAATAGATTGACATCCCAATGGGAGGAAAATCTGAGAGAGGGGGGAGAAACATAATAGGAAAAATAAGATGCAAAATTAAAGGTGATCTTGGCAAGACATTCGGGAAATCCTATTTCAGCCAAGAACAGCCTACCCCCTGGTTTGCTTTACTATGTGCTTCAGTTCCAGGGATGCCTAAAAATAGTTAAGCCAGAAACCGAAAATGTGACACCTGAGGAGTGCTGAAAGGAACCAAAACCGAACAAAACCAGAAACACTTCCTTATGGAAAAAATATGGTCCTCTTTGTAACTGGTTTTACTCACTGAAGTGACAGGGATGTAACTGACTTTTGTACATATTACCCTAACTGCACTCCAAAAACTTTGAATGGGGACATGGTTGGATAATTATTGTGGTAGTCCCAGCACACAGCATAACATTTACACATGGTAGGTGTTTAGTACATGTTTGTTGAATGAATGATCATAGGGAAAATGCTTTTGTTAAAGTGGAAGGGGACATTGAGGCAGAAGATGAGATATAAATTCTATGGGCATATGCAAAACACTCACATTTCTAAAATTGTCTCTTTGTTTCCTTCCTTCCTCCTTCCATTATTTATTTCCTGCTCATCCCTTTGTTTGCCACACTTCTTTCTTCCCACTCTCCTATTTCCTTCCTCCCTTCCTCCCATGGTTTCTTCCTTTTTCCCTTCTCTCCTTCTTTCTCTCCCTCCATTCCTTCACTTCCTCCCTTTCTCCTCCCTCCCTTCTTCTGAAATTGAGTATTGAAGCTGAAAGGGGCTAGATGACATTTCCAAGTTCCTCCATTAAGGTGATGGCACAGCTGAGACAAAGACAATTTATTTTGTCACCCACACCAGGTGTCTTTTTTGCTACAACACACATACTATCTCTAGTTTAGATTTATGTACAATCCAGGAGATGCAAGCCATCACCACAACACCGAATAAAGGTCCTCATTACTCTCCATGCAGTGCTCTGAAATTATTACCGCTTAGGAAATTACTGGCACTTCACAACCTGCTGTGGTGCAGGCATAGGAAATGCTTGACTGTGGTGGTCATTAATAGGACAAACGTGAGAGGTAGGAAACAGATTTTGTTAATAAGTGTGTGTTCAAAAGTCCAATATGCATGGATTATCAACGCAATAAGTGTTTCCTAAAACTGACTACTCTGAATTTCAATCACTGTCTTAGTTTTTGTCACACTTCAACTGTATCTTCACAGCACCCAAATTAAAATGAAAATATGAAAAATCTGTCAGTTTATATTTGTTTGAAGATACAATTCCATAAATGTGCATGGAGTTATTTCCAACTTAAACCATCTGTTATTTTGGTATCATGTAGACATATTCACGACTGTAATTTTATTTTTTGTATCGGGCAAGTGAATATTTCAGGAGGCAGAAGACTTGCACACCCATATGGCTTTGACAGCCTCTCAGTAACCTAGACATGAGTTACTGAGTCTGAGTCCTACCTACTAACATTAAAACTAATAATAAATGCTATCAGGCTATTTCCCAGAGGATTATAAATGCAAGTTAAATGATATTCAATGCACAGAGAGAGGTTTCCAAGCATTAGGGTTTTATATTTTAAGTGGAGTGAAATGGTAATATTTGCTGAGGGAATAGGAAGCACTAGGAGGCATTGACCAACTTTATTTTCCCTCATGCACATTCTTACTTTTCCCTAGAACTAATGAGCCCCGACTCTCTCTGCTCAGAAATAATGAATAGTCACACCTGAAGTTCTACTCAAATTTTGTTCTACTGTTGATTTTTTTCTCTTGCATTTATACCTTCCATTTAATTCACTTTCTTATATATACTTAACTTATTAGAAATTGTGCTTTAGATAATCAGTTTTAATTTTTTATTAATTTACCTTTAGTAATGATTATGACTTGATGCAATTTCATTTAAAGGATTGGAAAGGAAGAACTGTAGGCTGGGAAGGTAATTTGGAGGCCACTAGCTTGTGAATCAGTTAAATCCTTGGTAAGTGATAATCAAGAAAGTCATTATTTATAAACAAGAAACATACTACTGGTTTTTTTTGTTCTGATTCAAAATTATCCATAAGTTTTATTTTAACTTTTCTAAAACATGATAAATGAGATTAATATTTTCTAAGCACTGGAACTTTATAAAAGTTACATCTAATGAAAATATCCCGTCAATGCCCCTTTGTCTTTTCTCCCATCTGAGAGGCAGTGCTAAAAATGCAAAAATGACCAAAAAGAGAGAGAGCAAAATGAGCAGTACAGAAAAAGTAGCTGAAGAAAATTTATTAACACAATCTGATTTAGAAATTATTCTTTTTACTTACAATAAAGAGAACATAGCAAAGTTGAATCTTGAGCATTAGAAGAGGTAAAATTCTACTGGTCATTGAGCACCATGGGAAAGCTGAATGAGACATAAGTGAGGGGTGAGTAGAACCAGTTTATAGGGTTTTGCTGTTTTTTTTTAGGGGCGTTCACCATGAAGTTATCCTGGGGGGAGCTGATGTGCCATAAATCTCTACATCTAATTGGGTTTGGAAAATTACCCATGAACATACATGGGGGTTTCCTTTGACTACACAGATCTAAGACTTGTTAATACACAGGGTCTGACATAAGTAACATCCCTATTTCATTACAAAATCTTTTATTACAAAATTATAAGCATGTCATACTGTAACATAACAATATTACACTCAAGGTCACCATGTGATATGTTAGGTGAAATGTTCAAATTAAAAATATAGATTATTATACCCATGTTATTACTCTACCGACCACACTCAAACAGGCATTACTTCTGCCTGACCTTATATTTTAATCAAGTCTTTTCTAATGGGCATTCAGGATTACTTCAGAAGCAGAACTATAATTCCATACAGGAAATAGTAGAAACCCATTCCTCTTTGAATGGTATACTTGTAAGATTTAAATAAACTTAAACATTCTTCCTCCCCCAAAGTCTAAGAACTTCTGAAAAGGTTTTATGTGTGTGATCATATTGTGTTATTTAATGCTTTATTACTTGTGAGTCTTTTGGTTTTTCTATGATGTTAAGCAATAAAATTCATGTTAATTAACTAAATTAAACTAATCACCTCCTGGATTGTTTTTCTTTTTGTGGCTTTTATCTATTGACTAGAAAGGCATTGTTAGACCACCTCCCTAAACTCTCTGAGTTTTCTTAATTGTTAAATTGGGGAAGGGAAGTGGTATTCAGACTCCTTATTGATACAGTTGTGAGAGAATTTTATTATATACCATGTGTCAAACACATAGTAAGCATTTTTAAAAGGTTAGCTATTATGATAATTATTCAGTATATAAAACTCACTTCTCTTATCCCAGTGACTTGATCCTTATAAAACATGAATGGAGATTTAAGAGTGATGTCAGGAAGATGGCAGAATAGGAACCCTCAGATCTCATTCTCCACAGAGACACTGACTTAACAACAGTATATAGTTCAGAAAGGCTTTATGAGGACCCCACAAACTAGTTAGGATGACTCAGTACCCCAGAAAAAGGAAAAGCCAAGAATAGCCACATTGAAATTGGTAAGAAAAGTTGCTGCATTTCACCCATGATAGCCCTTCCCCCAAGCCAGCACAGCTTGGTGTGATAGAAAGAAAATGATCAACTCAGAGCTTCCCTTTTGGGATGGGAAAAGAAGACTGGAATTTACAACAAATGTTCCAGTTTTTCAGGGGGCTGCCTGAGGGACTGGATTCTGTCACACCTGACTCAGTGCCTGTGGAGAACAAGCTGACTTTTGAAATCTGGGGGCTGCTGAGAACAAAGAAGAGCTTGGTGGCATGTTGTAGCACCAAAAACCTAGATAACTGAAATAGACACCAGAGGAAAGAAGAGATTACAAGCTCCTCAAAAAGTAACTGGAAAATCTGTATAGTTAGGAAATTACATGCACAGGCACAAAAAAGACACACCTCAGAAAATGTTTGAGGGTCTCCTAGAACCTGTATCCAAGTTGATTGGTGAAGGTCTTCTGTACAAAGATAGTCCAGAAATATTTGAAGCAAGAAATAACAAGGTATATAAAGACAGGAAAATATGGCTCAATCAAAGAAACAAAACAAATCTCCAGAAACTGACCTTGAAGAAATAGAGATCTATGAATTAGTTGACAAAGAATTCAAAATAATCGTCTTATAAAAGCTCGATGAACTTCTATCAAAAATTAAATGAAAATAAATCCAGGGGAGAAGATGGGGGCTTGGTAAGAGGGAGAAGATTCCCCTTCCTCCTACGCATGGGAGAGAAACCAGGCCAATCTACGGAGGAGTAGAGCAGATAGCCAACAGTACCACAATATATATGAAGATAGGAGATCAAAAATTGTAGTGGACATTGAATAAGCAGATGGTAAGGAGAATACTTTGGGAAAATAGAGACCTAGAAATCAGCGCAGGGAGCAAGGACCCTACGCCCGTATCCCGTTGGGCTGAGCGTGGGGAGCTGGGTCAGCACTCCCTCCCTGGCTAGGCAGGATTCAAGCAACACTGAGGGGAAGCCTGGATGCTTGAAATTTTAGAGAGCAATTTCAAGGATTGAGCTCCAAACACATGGGGGCTTTAAGCACCCACACAGAGACCTGAAAGAGCGTGCACCCTAGTGGTGTGACCAGAGGCAGCCCTGCCAGGCGCAGCCGCAACCCCGCGGGAGGCGGGGTGTGAGGAGAGGCAGCTTTGTGGAGCACTAGAGACCAGGCCGCAATACGGAGAGAGAGTGTGCCACGGGTAACTCAGAGAGTGCGCCATGGGTGACTTGGAGCCTGCACCTGGAAAATCCAGAACAGGCGCCTGCGCTGTGAAAGACGGTGAGAGGGCCCGGATAAATGCAGAATGGTTGTGGGTGTGCATGTGCACACAGGTGCTCACGGTGAGAAAACTTGAGAGGGCATGTTAATCCCGGGCAGCCAGAGGAAATACACCGCTCAGATAAACCCAGAGCCTACAGTGCCTGAGACAAGTAGACGACCCCCATAGATGCAGTGAGGTCACACGAACACGTGCATGCGTACAACGAGAGTCCTTGAGAGGGCCCGATAGACCTGGGCGGCCAGAGAAAACATACGGCTCAGATAAATGCAGAGCCAGCGCTCACTGGAGACCAGAACACTGCTTTATAAATTCAGAAAGGGAGTGCCTGTGGACGGAGACCGGGAGACCAGGAGCCCCGGGCACCCAGAGAGCACATCTGTGAACCCGCCCTTCAGTCTGCTGCAGCCAGCAGGAACAGATAAACTGGTCTGACCAGTTTGAAACCAGCAAGAGGGTTTCTTTTTTCCTTTCTTTTTTTTTCAGTTTTATTTTTATTCTTTTTCAGTTTTTTCTTTGTTTTCCCTGGAGTGTAAGCATGTGTGTTTGTTTGATTTTTCCAAAGAATTTTTTTATATTTTAATTTTTATTTTTTATGTCTTAACACTTTTTACCTCTATTTCCTTATTTCTTGTTTTATTCCTTCTTGCTTTCATTCCAATTTTATCTATTCTACCTTCTTAGTCTGCTTTCTTTTTCTTTTTTCATTTCGTTTTTTTTTTAAATACGCCCAATGTGGCAAAGAAAATCGGAACTGTGAAAAGACCAGAGTTAGTCCCAAAGAGGGGCCATCCTAACAGTTGAGACAGACAAATTTCACTTTGCTATTATGAGGAACCTGCAAGATACTGCATATCTGCATCATTATTTCTACCTTATTCTTACATCTTCTATTTGAATGATATTTTGGTATTCCTCTTCCTTCTGTTTAGTGTTCTTTGTTTGGCTGAGCATATTGTATCAAGTGACAGATTTCCCTTGTTCTCTCAGTCATAGTGTATTGTTAATTTAATGTTCTTCACTTCACCTGTGTTCCATTAGCACACTACTGAAGGTCTGATACTCCCTATTCTTGGTATCTAGATCTCATAGATTCTGTCATATGATTGTTACTCTAATATTATTGTAAATAATAGCTGTTTCATACTATTGTAAATACTACACAACATCCCTCCAAGCTTCTAACCCACTACACGGTTTTCTGAACTCTATTACTGTAGTGGTTAACTCTATTTTCTCAGTCACTATACCTATTTACTATCCTTTATTCTCACCTCAGAATCTGACATTTCACAACCTCACTGCTGTCTATATCTAACTCACAACCCTTCCATCCCCAACAAGAGACTTACCATCATTCCACCGTTTCTAAAAGCGACTTGTTTGGTGATATATCACAGTTAATACTACACATAGCCAAAGGATTTCCTATCTCTTCTTCACTGGATGCTACTGTCAATAACATAGAACACTCTCTTGCTGTCTTAAACCATTATGCCTTACACCTCCAACAGATTGCAAAGAAGAATAGGAGGAATCAGTGAACACTAGGATACCTGAAAAGACTGCACCACTGAACCTCACAGGCACTCTTATCACAGAAACTCACATCATAAACCCAGAGAGCCAGATCAGATCAATTTGAGAAGCTGAGGCTAATAAGAAGACTCTCACAAACAATGGGAAGACAAAGAAACAAACCCCAAATGAAAGGGAAGGAGGAAACATCAGAAAGAATGCTAAATGAAATAGAGGCAACTCAACTATCAGATACTGAGTTCAAACCAATAGTCACCAGGAAGCTCCATGAGCTCACAACCAACTACCAGAAACTACAAGGAAGTTACAGTGAACTTGCTGCAAACTATATCAATATGAAAAAGGAAATAGAAAATATCAACAAGGGCCAGGAGCAAATGAAGAATACAATATCTGAACTGAAGAACAGTAGAGGGAATCAAAAGCAGGATAGATGAAGCAGAAGATCGGATCAGCGAGCTGGAGGACAAAACAGAAAAAAAAACACCAAGAAAGAGCAGAAAAAGGAAAAGAGGCTCAGAAAAAAATGAAGAGGGATTAAGAGAAATACAAGACAATATGGAACGTAATAATATCCAAATAATAGGGATACCAGACGGAGAAGAAGAAGAAAAAGGTATAGAAAACCTATTCGAAAAAGTAATGATGGAAAACTTCCCTAATCTGATGAGAGAAAAAGTAACACAAATCCAAGAAACACAGAAAGTCCCAATCAAGAGGAACCCAAAGAGGCCCACTCCAAGACACATCATAATAAAAATGGCAAAATTCCAAGACAAACAGAGAATCTTAAAGGCAGCAAGGGAGAAAAAGGAAATAACATACAAGGGAGCCCCAATAAGATTAGCAACTGACTTCTCAATGTAAACGCTTCAAGCCAGAAGAGAATGGCAAGAAATATTCCAAGTAATGAGAACTAGAGGACTACAACCAAGGATACTTTACCCAGCAAGGCTCTCAATCAATATAGAAGGCCAAATAAGGAGCTTTTCAGACAAAAGAAGTCTAAAAGAATACACCTATACCAAACCAGCTCTGCAAGACATGCTAAAGGGTGTGCTTTAAGGAAGGAAAAGAGAGACAGAGAGAGAGGAACACAGATAAAAAGATGACAATGAATAAGAACCTATCAATAATAACCTTAAACATAAATGGATTAAATGGTCCAATTAAAAGACATAGAATAGCTGAATGGATAAGAAAGCATGACCCACACATATGCTGCCTACAAGAAACCCACCTCAGGTCAAAAGACCTACACAGATTGAAAGTAAAGGGCTGGAAACAAATATTCCAAGCAAATGGACAGGAAAAGAAAGCTGGGGTAGCAATACTCATATCAGACAAAATAGACTTCAAAATAGACTTCAATAAAGAGAGACCCAGAAGGTCGCTTCATAATACTCAAGGGAAAACTCCACCAAGAAGACATAAACATTGTAAATATTTATGCAACCAGTGTAGGAGCACCCAAATACATAAAGAAAATCTTAGAGGACTTCAAGAAGGATATTGACAACAACACAATTATAGTAGGGGATTTTAACACCCCACTGTCAAAAATGGACAGGTCCTCCAAACAAAATATCAACAAGGATGTTATGACATTGAACAAAGCCCTAGATAAAATGGACTTAATTGATATATATAGAGCCCTGCATCCCAAAGAAGCCAAATACACATTCTTTTCAAAAGCACATGGAACATTTTCAAAGATAGACCACATGCTAGGACACAAAACAAGTCTCAAAAATTTCAAGAAAATTGAAATCTTATGAAGCATTTTCTCTGACCACAAGGGAGTTAAATTAGAAACCAATACCAAGGAAAAAACCCAAAACACTCAAAATCATGGAGATTGAATAGCATGCTATTATACAATGAATGGGTCAAGAATGAAATTAGGGAAGAAATCAAAAAGATTCTGGAAACAAATGAAAATGAAGTAATGATAATCCAAATGTATGGGACACAGCAAAGGCAGTCCTGACAGGGAAATTCATAGCAATACAGGCCTACCTGAAAAAGATAGAAACATTTCAAACAACCTAACCCTTCACCTACAAGAACTCAAAGAACAACAACTAAGACAACCCAGAGCTAGTAGAAGGAAGGAAATAACCAAGATCAGAGCAGAATTAAATAACATAGAGACAAAAAGCACAATTCTTAGGATAAATGAATCAAGGAACTGGTTCTTTGAAAAAATAAATAAAATCGACAAGCCCTTAAGCAGGCTCATCAAGAAAAAAAGAGAGAAGACCCAAATAAACACAATCAGAAATGAAAGAGGAGAGATTACAACTGACATCACAGAAACACAAAGCATTGTAAGAAATTACTATGAAGAACTGTATGCCAAGAAACTTGAAAATGTAGGTGAAATGGACAGATTTCTAGAAAAATATAATCTTCCAATACTCAGTGAAGAAGAAGCAGAAAGCCTGAACAGACCAATAACAGCAGATGAAATTGAAGCAGTAATCAAAAACTCCCGACACACAAAAGCCCTAGACCAAATGGTTTCACAGGAGAATTCTACAAAACATTTAAGGAAGAGCTAACCCCTATTCTTCACAGACTATTCAAAAAAAAATTCAAAAGGATGGAAGACTCCCAAACTCTTTTTATGAAGCTAACATGATCCTAATGCCAAAAACAGATAAAAACACAGAAAAGAAAGAAAACTTCAGGCCAATATCACTGATGAACATAGACGCTAAAATCCTCAACAAAATATTGGCAAACCACATCCAATAATACATTAAAAAGATCATACAACATGACCAAGTGGGATTTATGTGAGGGATGCAAGGATGGTTCAACATTCGCAAATCAGTAAATGTAATACAGTACATAAACAAAAGCAAAGACAAAAATCACATGATCATATCAATAGATGCAGAAAAAGCATTTGATAAGGTACAGCACCCATTTATGATGAAAACACTGAGTGAGGTGGTAATAAAGGGAGCATTTCTCAATATAATAAAAGCCATATATGAGAGACCTATAGCCAACATCATGCTCAATGGGCAAAAACTAAAATCTTTTCCACTAAGATCAGGAACAAGACAAGGTTGTCCACTTTCACCACTTCTAGTCAACATAGTATTGGAAGTTCCAGCCACAGCAATCAGACAAGAAAAGGAAATAAAAGGCATCCAAATCGGAAAAGAGGAAACAAAACTGTCATTATTTGCAGATGACATGATAGTGTACATAGAAAATCCTGTAGACTCCACCCCAAAACTGCTCAACCTAATAAATAAATTTGGCAAAACAGCGGGATACAAAGTCAATATCCAGAAATCAAAGGCATTTTTGTATACCAACAATGAAACAGCAGAAGCAGAAATTAAGAAAAAAAATCCCATTTGATATAGCAAAGAGAAAAATAAAATACCTAGGAATAAACCTAACCAAAGAGGTAAAAGACCTGTATGCAGAAAACTACACAACACTGAAGAAAGAAATCAAGGAAGACACAAACAAATGGAAACATATACCGTGTTCATGCATTGAAGAATTAACATCATCAAAATGTCCATATTACTCAAAGCAATTTACAAATTCGATGCAATACCTATGAAAGTACCAATGGCTTATTTCACAGACACAGAGCAAACACTACAAAAATTTATATGGAACCATAAACAACCCCAAATAGCTGCTGCACTTTTGAAAAAGAAGAGCAAAGTAGGAGGGATCACAATACCTGATACAAGACTGTAATACAAGGCCAGTGTAATCAAGACAGACTGGTACTGGCATAAAACCAGGCACATAGACCCTTGGAACAGAATAGAGAACTCAGAAATAAACCCAAGTCTCTATGGTCAATTAATATTCAACCAAGGGGGCAGCAACATAAAATGGAATAAAGATAGCCTCTTCAACAAATGGTGTTGGGAGAACTGAACAACTACATGCAAAAAAATGAAACTTGAGCACCAACTTACGCCATACACAAAAATAAATTCAAGGTGGATAAAAGACTTAAATATAAGCTGGAACACCATTAAAGTCATAGAGGAGAACATAGGCAGGAAAATCTCAGATATCTCACGCAGCAACATTTTTACTGATTTGTCCTATAGAATAAGGGACATAGAGGAAAAAATAAACATTAGGGATCTCATCAAAATAAAAAGCTTCTGCACAGCCAAAGAAAATAGCATTAAAATAAAAAGAGAACCAACCATCTGGAAAAACATATTTGCCAATGATACCTCAGACAAAATATATGAAGAACTTGCACAAATCTACTCTAAGAAGACAAGCAATCCAATTAAAAATGGGCAAAGGACTTGAATAGACACGTCTCCAAAGAGGACATACAGAGGATCCACAAACACATGAAAAGATGCTGAATATCGCTAACTATCAAGGAGATGCAAATTAAAACTGTAATGAGATACCACTTCACACCAGTGAGAATGGCCATCATAAACAAAGCAACAAGCAACAAGTGTTGGAGAGGTTGTAGAGAAAAGAGGGCCCTAGTACACTGTTGGTGGGAGTGCAGACTGGTACAACCACTATGGAAAACAGTATGGAAGTTTCTCAGAAAACTAAAAATGGATGTGCCTTTTGACCCAGCAATTCCACTGCTAGGATTATACCCTAAGAACCCAGAAACACCAATCCAAAAGAACCTATGCACCCCAATGTTCATAGCAGCACAATTTACAATAGCCAAGTGCTCGAAGCAACCTAGGTGCCCGTCAGTAAATGAATGGATCAAAAAATCATGATACATTTATGCAATGGAATTTTTATGCAGCAGAAAGAATGAAGGACCTCCTACCCTTTGCAACAGCATGGATGGAACTGGAAAGCATTATGCTGAGTGAAATAAGCCAGATGGTGAAACGCAAATACCATATGATCTCACCTGTAACAGGAAGCTAAGCAACAAAACAAACAAGCAAGCAAAATATAACCAAAGAGATTGAAATAGAAAACAGTCTGAGAGTAACCATAGGGGAGAGGAGAGGGAATTTCTGGGGAAAAGGGGAAGGGATCACAGGAAGAAATATAAAGGACACATGGACAAAAACTAAGGGAGGGCGGAAATGGGAGGGGAGCACTAGGGGGGTGGACTGGGATGGGAGTAAGACAGAAAACTGTACTTGAACAACAACTAAAATATAAAAAGAAAAAATCCAGAAAATAATGTGTCAGTAAAGATGCAGAGAAATCAGAACACTTGTACACTGTTTGTGGGAATGTAAAATAATGCAGCTCCTATGGAAAACAGTATGGAGGCTCTTCAAAATATTAAAAACAGAATTACCATATGGTAATTCTAGGAATGTCTAGGTAATTCTAGGAATGTATATATTCTAGGAATAATATATATTCTAGGAATATATATTAAAAAATGAAAACAGTATCTCTAACTGATATTTGCAGACTCATGTTCATTGCAGCATTATTGTCAATAGCCAAGAGGTGGGAACAATCTAAATGTCCACCCCAGAAGAACAGATAGAGGAAATTTTGCATATACATACAACAAAATATTACTCACCCTTAAAAATATTACTCATCCTTAAAAATAGGTACAAATCCTGTTACATGCTATAATATGGATGAGCCTTGAGGACATTATTCTAGCTTAAACATGCCAGTTATGAAAGGAGCATTACTGCATGATTCCACTTATATTTGGTATCTAAACTAGTGAAACTCAGAAACAGAAAGTGGAATGGCAGTTGCCAGGAGCCACAGGGATGAGGAAAAGAGTTGTCTTTCAGTGGGTACTGAGGTTCAATTTTGCAAGATGAAAATTTTCTACAGGTCTATTGTACAACAATGTGCTTATAGTTAACACTTCTGTACTTTACCCTTAAAATGGTTAAGATTTTAATTTTTTGTGTTTTTAACATAATACAAAGAAGGTTTCTTGCTAGGGTAAGCCCTAAAATAACTATTTGTATTTCGTCTCTTCTCCTCTATTCCTATGCAGCATTTCATCACAATTTCTGTCTCTCTTACTGTCTCTCCTCCTTGAACTAACCATTATGTCCATTTCCTGTCATTTGAATTTGTCATTCACTGCCAACTGTCTGCCAATAATAGTTTTCAAATTCCTTTAATAAATCCTTATAACAAAAGCACAAATCTCTGGAAATTCAATCAATAAATGTTGCTGTAAACCACAAATGTTTCTATGTGCTAGACCAACCTGTAACTATGATTAGCTCTTTGAGGTAGCTATTGTCAGGGAGGAAAATTAATTTTACTTCTACCTTCTAGGATCTTGGGTGAAGCCCCTCTTCATAACAAACACTTATTAACATGTATACTTCCTATATACATGGGAGATACCCAGGAAAACTAAGTGACTCCCCAACATGCTCCAAATCTTCACCTTAAATACCATGTTTAGCTAAAGACAAAAGAGTGGAGCCACTTATGGGAAATTATTAAGCAAAGCACAGTAAACAAGTGTAAGTTTTTTATGCAGATTAAAGTCTAGGCCTTCTCCACTGATAAGAGTTTCTAGATTTGTGAAAAAGATTTTATTTATTATTTTTAGAGATATGGGGAAGGGGAGAGAAAGAGAGAGAAAAACATCAATATGTGAGAGAAACATCAGTCGGTTGCCTCTGACATGCCCCCAACAGGGCATCTGGCCTAATACCCAAGCATGTGCCTTGACCGGGAATTTTTTTAAATCCTTAGCTGGGGACATGCTTATTGATTTTAGAGAGAAGGGAAGGGAGGCAGAGAGAGAAGGAGAGAAACATCAATGCTAGAGAGAAACATTGATCAGTTACCTCTTGGAGGCATCCTGACAAGGGGCCAAACCCACATCCTTGACATGTGCCCTGACTGGGAATTAAACTGGTGGTGAACTTTTGTTTTGTGGGATGATGCTCCAACCAACTGAGCCACACCAGCCAGGGAAGAGTTTGTAGATTTTAATTATCCTTCTCTTACTGGTAGGGAGCTTCTCCTATGTCTGTTGTTTCTTTAAAGTAACCAACTCAAAATAATCATTATGCCAGAGAGGCAAATATTGGAGTAGTATATACTGCTCCCCTTCAGTATAAAACCAATTCTAAAACTAAGGAAGGTATAGTGAAATATACCTCTAAATTAGTAAAGGAAAAATATATTACACTAAAGGTGTTCCAAACAGGCCTCCCCAGAATCTGCTATTTTGGCATGTGGATTATTGTGACCTGAAGGTAATCAAGGCCCTAAGGGATCAGGAGAAACTTCTGCCCAACCTTTAGCTACCTAGAAGAATCTAAATTGGAGTCCTTTCCCATAATAAGAGTTATTAACACAACAAACTTTCTATGATTTATCTATATAGGCAGCTGGGCAAACTTCTAATTACTGAACAGCTGCTTTTCTGAAGGTCCTGCCAATTTCCCTCATCTGCTCTGAAGCCCAAGGCATTTTAGGTCATTCTTTCGCTTGAAACACCATACGGTTGCTCTGTAGGTGAGGTGTTTACAACCCACCACCAGCTTCTTTCAAGACGTTTTTATTTGCTTTTTCTTTTATGTAATTTTGATGTGATGTGGATAGGTATGGCTTCTTGGTTGTTGTTTTCTTTTGTTTTTGGTATTTATCCTGATTTGTCTTGTCTGAGTTTCTCAAATTTGTGTTTTGGTGTCTGTCAATAACTTTGGGAAATTTCAGGAATGAATACTTCAAACATTTTTTGTTGTGTTCTTTCTCTTCTGCTTCTGATATTCCAATTACACATCATTTATACCTTTTTATATTGTACCCCTATTCTTGGATGTTCAATTCTGTTTGTTATTTATTTTCTTTTCATATAAGTTTGAGAATTATACATTATGTACTGATAAGCCATTGAAGGGTTGCTTCATTTTTGATATTGCATTTTTTAAAATTTCTAGCATATACTTTTGATTCTTAGCATTTCTATCACCTTGCTTACTCTAGCCACCTTCATATTGCCATTTTCTCCACTAAACCCTTTAAATTATTAATCATAGATATTTTAAATTTCCCTCCTAATAATTCCAACATCTGTATCATATCTAAGTCTGATTCTGATGCTTGTTTTTTCCCCCTCCATTGGGCTGTTTTCCCTTGCCTTTTGGCATGCCTTTTAATTTGTGTTGAAAACTGGATATGTTATATCAGGTAATAAGCACTGAGGTAAACAGGTATTTAGTGTGCATATTTATGTTAATCTTCCTAAGAGTTTGCCAGTATTTAATGTTTGGCGTAGCTATACATACCAGAGATTTCAAACTCCTCTAGTGTCCCTGTTTTTTTTTTTTCCTCCTCTTAAGTTTCCCAAAGTGTTCTTCAGCTCCTTCAACTCTCATCCAATGCTATAATACTGGAGGCCCGTAGGTGACATAGTAAAATATGGGAATGAGAGCATATTCTACAATTTTCTGATTAAATCTCAGTCTTTTAGTGGCCTTGTATATTGTGGCCTCCACAAGTATTTCTCCAGGGCTATATGGCCTCTCCTACTCCTACTCCATATTGCCTCCCCCAGCTACAATATCACAATCTATTTCCTTGAAGCCTTGAATCTTGTTGATTATGTACCCCAACTCCCTTCTGTAAAACAGGAAGATTAGAGGAGACTGGAATGTGAGAATTTTGTGATGGAGAAGGCTCAGAACATCTTTCACAATGGTTACTCTTCCCTTTTCTTTGCCAGAAAAATAAAGGTATCTTCCCTAGGTTTCATATGAGAGCCTGGCAAGGTTCCTGGAGATAAAGCCCACAAAAGTATAGAGGCCTTCCTAAGACTGTGGCCATCTAAGAATTTCTCACTCTCATGCTAATCTACACCCAGTTTCCAACTATGCATTAAAGTTACTTTTCACATGTTCATATCTGTTAATGGTTCCATCAACATCTACTACAGGTAAACAGATCTTAGCTATGTCTCTCTGGATGTGCTTGTCTCTTCTGATTAGGGAGGGGAGATAGCAATTTGCCCTGTGACCTTAGTTCCCTGATGGGTTTGAGAAAAATGTCAATAATTTTCAGTTTTTTAATCTTATTTTTACAAGGATGGGAGCAACAACTTCCAAGCTCTTTATGTGTTTAAGGTGAAACCAGAAGTACAAACATTTCTATGCATAGATTAGGTTACTTATAGCCATTTAGTTCAAATATAAAATTTATTCTAGTTTATTTAGAAAATTAATGTTCAAAGTTAACATATTTTTAGGAAGAAAGTTTTATGTCTAATAAGAATGTACACAGCAAAGCTGAAATAACAATAAGTTTGCACTAAATTTATGCCACTATAATTGCATCTGGGTAAACTTGGCTCCCAACAGTTATACATTGCAGACTGTGTACGAAAGATACTCTACCAGTACAGAGATGCACAAGAGTAAAACCGCAAAACTCAGGGAGCTGATCTTCATTTGGCGATAGACCAGTGAATAAAGAATATGAGATATGTCATAAAGAAATACAAGTATGGTGTTATGGAAAGGATGAGGTGATCCTCAACATAAAAGTGCAATTTCAGAGTTAGTTTTCCATATATTCATTAAGATTTTTGTTCTAAGCTCTTTGAAATGCACTCAGTAATGGAGTTTGTTCCCTGGAGACCATGTGACTTTGGAGAATGCCAGGGACAAGTGTCAGGAAATGTTCTGCATGTAAATTGCATTAGCATCAATGTTAATCCCCATTTCCCTTGTTGGCTTACTGGAAACTACCTCTAATGTTGACATTTTTCTATGTTATCTTCTTTTTGAAGGACTTCAGGGTCTATTTTTGACAGGAATATACATATTTAATTCTCAAGAAAAGTACATAGAGATATCACAATCTTAAATGGCAAAACAAAACAAAACAAAAACAGTATAATTGCATCCTTCAACAACAAAATGTGACAGTGATAGTCTCAGAAAGCAGAGATAGACACTTTACAAAGAATAATAGAATCACTGGACTGGGAGCAGTATATGTATTGCCTAGCAACCTTCTGTGATTAGCATCAATTAAATCAGCAGGCCCAGCAATACCAAGATATAAAATAATCTCTGTACAATTCTTTAAAATATCTATAAATTTTTTGGCTTCCAAAATTTTTCTCAATTATTTCCTTTTGCTGTTACATTGTGTTTCTGATTTTTTTCTTTAAAATTTTAAAAATATATATATTTTATTGATTATGCTATTACAGTTGTGCTATTTTTCTCCTTTCACTCCCCTCCACCTTGCACACCCTCTCCCACCCACATTCCTTTCTTTAATTCATGTCCATGGGTTATACATATAAGTTCTTTGGCTTCTACATTTCCTATACTATTCTTAACCTCCCCATGTCTATTTTCTACCTACCATTTATACTACTTACTCTATGTACCTTTTCCCCTTCTCTCCCCTTCCCACTCCCCTGTTGATAACCCTTCATGTAATCTTCATTTCTGTGATTCTGTTCCTGTTCTACTTGTTTTCTTAGTTTGCTTTTGTTTTTGTTTTAGGTGTGGTTGTTAATTACTGTGAGTTTATTGTCACTTTACTGTTCATATTTTTGTTTATCTTCTTTTTCTTAGATAAGTCCCTTTAACATTTCATATAATAGGGGCTTGGTGATGATGAACTCCTTTAACTTGACCATATCTGAGAAGCACTTTATCTGCCCTTCCATTCTAAATGAAAGCTTTGCTAGATAGAGCAATCTTGAATGTAGGTCCTTGCCTTTCATGACTTGGAATACTTCTTTCCAGCCCCTTCTTGCCTGCAAGGTCTCTTTTGGGAAATCAGCTGACAGTTTGATGGGAACTCCCTTAAAGGTAACTGTCTTCCTTTCTGTTGCTGCTTCTAAGATTCTCTCCTTATTTTTAATCTTGGGTAATGTAATTATGATGTGCCTTGGTGTTCTCCTCCTTGGGTCCAACTTCTTTGGGGCCCTCTGAGCTTCCTGGATTTCCTGGAAGTCTATTTCCTTTGCCAGATTGGGGAAGTTCTCCTTCATTATTTGTTCAAATAAGTTTTCAATTTGTTGCTTTTCCTCTTCTCCTTCTGGTACCCCTATAATTCAGATGTTGGAATCTTTAAAGATGTCCTGGAGGTTCCTAAGCCTCTCCTCATTTTTTGAATTCTTGTTTCTTGATTCTTTTCTGGTTGAATGATTCTCTCTTCCTTCTGGTCCACACTGTTGATTTGAGTCCCAATTTCCTTTCCGTCACTATTGGTTCCCTGTACATTTTTCTTTATTTCACTTAGCATAGCTTTCATTTTTTCATCTAATTTGAGACCAAATTCAACCAATTCTGTGAGCATCCTGATTACCAGTGTTTTGAACTGTGCATCTGATAGGTTGGCTATCTCTTTATTACTTAGTTGTAATTTTTCTGGAGCTTTGATCTGTTCTTTCATTTGGGCCATTTTTTTCTTTGTCTCAGCACACCTTTTATGTAGTAAGGGGCGGAGTCTTAGGCATTCATCAGGGTGGGGTAACCCACCTTGCTGCATTGTAATGCTATATGTGGGGAAGGGATCTGAGAGGGAACGATGGCACTTGCTCAGCTCTTTGCCAGATTTCAGTCACTTCCCCCACTACCCACAAGCAAAGTGGGCCCTTCTGGTGCTGATTCCCATGAACTTGTGTACATTCTAGGACCCTGTGGGTCTCTCCAGTGAACTCTCCTGTGAGGCTGGGAGTTTCTCCCACAGCTGCCTCAACCCCTACAGGTGTTTTCAATCAGTGTTTTAAGGCTTTATTTCCCTGTGCTGGAGCCCTGGGTTGCACTGTCTGTCTTGTTCCACAGTTGTTCCTTCTGGTTTATCTGCACGTGAATATGGGACCGCCTGCTCCACCTGCCACCTTGCTGGGTCCACCAGCCACCACCTTGCCTGCCCTAGTCCTCCAGCCACCACCTCGCTGTGAGTCCTCTCTGCTGGCTTCCTGCCTCTGCCCCTCCTACTGGTCTGGATAAATGTTCTTTAACTCCTTGGCTGTTGGACTTCCATACAGTTTGATTTTCTGTCAGTTCTGGTTGTTTTTTGTTTTTAAATTGTTGTTGTCTTTCTTTTGATTGTGCAAGGAGGAACAGTGTGTCTACATATGCCTCCATCTTGGCCAGAAGTCCTGCTCCTGATTTCTGCATGGATTGATATGTGAATCTCCTTTGCGTTTTGACAGTACATATAGAACGCATGCTTACACACACACAAAAAAAAATGCTGCACTTCTGAGCTATCTTTTGGGTCATTTAATAAAACTCCTTTTTCCTATGCTTATATGACTTTAATTTTCCTCTTCTCACACCCTCACATCACAGACAATATGTGCCTCACTTATGCACCACATCAGGGATGGTGACTTTTCTTAATCCGTTAATAGTAGTAACTCTTGCTTTTTATACTCTCTAAAAGGCTGAGAAAGACTACAGCTTAAAAAGAAAAGACTGAAGTACTTCCACAATTTCAAGTGGCATCATAACATCTTACTTTTATTCTTTAGTAGAACAGCATGTGTTCTTTTTTTGCTAGACCAAAGAAATCTCTGTGCCCAAGTGGATGACTTATCAGAGTCATTTTCAGAGACAGCACTGGTGTTTCTCTGCTCACGCCAAAGTCTGCTGCTGAATAAGCTGTGCCCCTTTCCTTGCCCTCTCTTCTTATTGCCCTCATAAATGCTGTGGAAAATTTTAAAGGATAAATGGCTCTTATAATTCCCAGCACAGTGCATTCCTCTTCCTATATGTTTGCAATCTCAAATGGCCTTTAAAATGTCTCTGTACTTCTGGCTTCCCCTTTCTAAATGGTACAACATGAAACATGAATGACGTCCAAGGCAGGCCCTTGGCCTTGCCGCACAAGCACTAGCCAGCCAGCCAGTGTAGTTACAGCAGTCCTGATGCTGGCTTTTGTGATATTTATTGTCCAAAGCTGACATGCCTGAGCTTGGTCTTGTCATCTATAAGCACACTGGACAGGGACACAATAAAAGACTAGAAAATAAATATTTACTTGTCCATTGCAGAGAGGCATATTTCTCTCTTATTAAAGGAATATGCTTAGTAATCATGAAAACGAAACCGTGTAGTTCTAGTTCTTTGGGCTTTTTCATGTATCCCATATATAAGACAAGTTAAACATTATGATATGTCTTCCACTGATGAGTGAGTGCAAGTCTCCCAGACAAAATCAGGGCAGACTGGCAGAAGCCCCGCACTGTGCCTGGTGTAGTTAGGAATGGGCCAAGTTCTGCAGTTGACTCACTCCTATTCTGTGGAGATCAGACTGGCTAATCTCTGTGTCTACATATCCCCCCTTGATCCATCAGGACATATTTGAAGTAGACTTGAAGGATGCTTAGGCACCAACATTATCCTAAAGCCTTAGAATATGTTGTCTCCACCTGAGTGATTTGGTTATTAAAAAGTTTTTGGTAGAGAGAGCACATGAAAAAAGCAGAAGCTGAATCTACCAATGTTCACTGGTTGTTCTAATACTTCCATGTGAGAGTAAACTAATGAATTTATGGAGTATTAGTATACGAGTACACACTGCTTGAAAATCCCTTTAGTTTTTTGGAGACCACAAAAATGAGAGGGCTGCTTATTACTTTCATTTAACATTCATGGATCCTGCAAAACATGGTTTCCAATGCCCTAGGCATCACGAACACAATACTAAAAATAACTTGGACTGTAGCATGGGGCATTGTGAGCTGGACTGCTGAGGTTTGCACCCAGAAGCAGCCAGTTGGCTGCCTTAGGGACCAAGGCCACCATGGTGCTGGGAGCTACCATGTGCTCTGTGATCGCCCTGCTGACATCTGGGAACATGGCAAACACAAATTAGAGACACCTGCCAGTGAGCTTGTTGTCTTTTTAGGAACTCATTCCCATGAGAGACAAACCTGTGCAAAAAAAGAAGACAGATCCTTAAAAAAGACCCAGATGCAAAGGACCCTTTGAAAAACGAGGATCAGATGACTAGAAAGGCTAGCCAGGATTTAATTCCCATTGAAGATTTTATTATGCCTGTGAGGTTCTTGCATAAAGTGAGACAGTGACTTCAGGTATTGCTTTCATTTGGGAAGGTTGAGCAGAGAGCTTTGCTTCTGAAGAGCTTTGCTTCTGCACAATCAGCAAGAGCATGATATGGAGAGGGAAGCCTTCAAGTGCATACTTGAGGCCCAGCAGGAAGCTCTACGGGAGCTGCAGCTTCCATCCCAGGAGCTCCATGTGGAAGCCATCAAGCAGAACCCTGGTCTGTTCCCCTTTGAGAGATAAGGGCCAGATTACATACTACTGCTCTCCAACTACCATCCCCCCAAAGGCAGGTACCACAGATCCACTATGCTGTACACACAGGTGGGGTTCAAGGGATAGAGCTGCAGGTAGCTGTGGGAACACGTTGCCCACAAGAGCCAGAATAACTACCAGAGCTCAAGCCTGCTTGTCACAGAATTGGGTGTGCTGAGAATAAATGTAAGTTTAATCAAGAAAAAGAATTTCTATAACATATGCTTAAGAAAGACACAGTTAACTAGGAATTGACATATGTTTGTCATAGCAAGTTGTAGATGCCAGTTTTATATGCAAGTTCATGCCCTGGGATAGTTGATTTCAAGTGCTTTTACCCATATAAAATTACATATTTGACTCTTCCCCACCTCATTCCCCATTCTTAAGCTTATGTTATTTAAATCTGAATTAAAAAATTAAAATAAGTAAAGACATTATGTTTAGTAAGCACTGTATTAGAAACATAGGCATCAGGAGAATTTGAGGCTTGATCTGTGCCCACACTGAACAACAAATGGAGCATTTAGGCAATTCCACTCATATCAAACTCAAAAACCATATATCTAGTACTCAGTGAATAGAAGCTCCGGTAATTTCTTGGCCCAAATTCTTCACACCATTTCCTCCATGTTCCACCCAGCTTTGCATAAGTAGAACCAACCCAAATTTCTGAAAGAAATTTATTTGTCCCAAAGTATATCCTCCATAGTTACTGCTTCCACTATGACTATTGGCAGGCATAAGGACTAGGATGGTTGATTGGGGCCATATTGTTAAAGGCAGGTTGGCAAAGGGGGATATAAGTGGTGGGAGAGTCAGTGAATAGGATGCTGCTTGCCTGTTGGAGGTGGGTTGAACTCAGACTTAATTAAGGGCTTTAGAAAGGAGAGGTGATCCCCAGAGAACTGACCAGCTTGACTTTTGGTGACGTGAAGGAGGTAAAGGATGATATTTTTTAAATGTCACCATACTTATATTTCTAGCCAAGATATTAATAAGTACTGAATTTACCTTTTCACATAAAATAACTAAAAAATGTGGTCAAAACTAGTTTTCAAGGTATCATGTAATGAGAGACAGTGATCGTTGAAATTTGGAAAACAAATTGAACAACCTAACTATTGATGAGATGGGTGGGGTAAATATGATTTAAAAGTGGCAACAGATTTCAAAAGTTGGGAGATAGGACAGGTCATGTGCCATTAAATCAAGGAAGCTCTCAAACAAGCCAAGACTGTAAAGACAGATGAAGGGTGGATACTTTCCTGGCTGGTGTGGCTCAGTAGATTGAGCATGGGCCTGCGAAGCAAAGGGTCACCGGTTCGGTTCCCAGTCAGGGCACATACCTGGGTTGCAGGCCAAGTCCCTAGTGGGGACACATGAGAGGCAACCACACATTGATGTTTCTCTCCCACTCTTTCTCCTTCCCTTCCCCTCTCTCTAAAAATAAATAAATAAAATATTTTTTAAAAATGAAGGGTGGATACTTTAGTTTGCATTTTTCTTTTGACTTCTGTTTTTGTTTTTGTTCTGTCTTGGAGATACACTCCAAGTTTACAGGTGTGTCGGAGTGTTTGGCCACAATGCAATTTGTGGCCAAAGATCAGTACACCAGGACAAGAAAAGATAATTTTCAAAACATCATATATGGACCAGTGGCAGCTTTACTTTAAAGGGAGCTCAGATCAAAAGAGTTGAAAGTTAAGACTGGGTCATTTTCCCTACAAAGTTATTGAGATGTATTTCATTGTCTTTTATGGTAGATCTTTATAGCACAAAGTGTTGTAGAAGAGTGGCCATTGTCCACTGAGTTGAGGTAGTAAATATCTCAACCTGAATCCCACTATGTCTTTCATCTTTAAAGTAGAGTTGAAAAACAGATGTCTAAGAACAGTTCTCATTTGTCTCTGTTCAGGACATTTTTTCATCATTCTCAGTGACTCAAGAAGAAATTTCACAAGCTATTAACATTATTGAATATTCATGAAAATGAAAAGAAAACATTAGTTTCAGCATAAACACATAGGCACTTCTTCTCACTAAATTCTCTCCCAGCTTTATGACATCATTTGTTCACTTATACCTGGGATTTCTGCCAAGTATAAATGAAATAAGACATGTTTATGGCTAAGGCTTACTTTCATGGCTTCAAAAAACTTTCAGCTAGATACTTAAGAAATTTAATATCTTCCTTCTGTAAAAGTTACTGTAATTCATGGAGATAGCAATGTCAAGGAATTTGAATTTCTTGTGGTTGCAGGGTTACAATCAGTATTTTACAGTTAGGGGATCTATTAAGAACTCCATCAGTTTTCATTTGAATTTGCCTGAACAGTAACTTGATTTCTTTGACCTGCTTTCACACCTTTTGCCTATGGTGTTCTCCTATAGGGTTTTATATTAGCTCTCCCAGTGGAAAATACAAAAGACTTTAATAAATTAGGGTTTGACATTTAAAGTGTTCATTGCTTGTCTGATATATGGTTTGCAGATATTTTCTCCCATTCTGTAGATTACCTTTTCATTTTGTTGACATTTCCTTTGTCATACAGAAGCTTTTTAGTTTGAAGCCATCCCACTTATTGATTTTTGCTCTTGCTGCCTGTGCTTTTGGTGTCATGTCCAGAAAATTCATTGCTAAGAGCAATCTCAAGGAGTTTTTCCCTATGTTTTCTTCTAAGAGTTTTATGGTTTCAAGTCTTGAATTTAAGTCTCTGACCTGTTTTGACTTAATTTTTGTATATTGTGTAAGATGAAGGTCTACTTTCATTCTTTTGCATGCCAATAACTTGTTTGCCCAACATTATTAATTGAAGAGCCTATCTTTTCTCCATTATGTATTCTTGGTACACTTGACAAAGCAAGTACTATATAATCTCACTTATATGTGGAATCCAAAATAAGTCAAACTCTTAGAAGCAGAGAGTAGATCAATGGGTTTGCTAGGGGCTGGGAGGTAGGGAAAATGGAGAGATGTTGGTCAAAGGATAAAGATTTTCAGTGATAACATGAATAAGTTCTGGGGACCTAATGTAGAGCATGGTGACTACAGTTCCTAATACTATACTATGTATTTGAAATCTGCTAAGAGACTAGATCGTAGGTGTTCTCACCATACACAAGAACTAGTAACTATGTGAGGTGATGAATGTGTTAATCAGTTGATCATGGTAATACTTTCATAATTTATATGCATATCAAACCATTGCATTGTATAACTTAAATATATGTGATTTTATTTGTCAATTATACCTCAGATTATATATACCTATAATCTGGGGAAAAATGAGATAAAATGAATGTTCATAGCTTTACAAATTTCCCACTTATCAATGAAATCCAAGACTGTTTTGTCACTAGCTATGCAATGTATTTGAGTTTTAAAATTTCCTCAGATAATTTGGTTTTCTTTTGAGTATGTTACCAGCAGAATATTAATTCTTAGATGACTTAGCTCAAAGTTCAATTCTAGAAGAGCTTCAGGCAACACCCACATATTCCTATGACAGATTCTAATGAGAAACAAAAACATATTATTCCTATAACCCCAAAGCTTCAAGCACTGCTTTGGACCTACAGGGAAGAATGGCAGTGAAACAAATGCTATTGTAAATCTTCCATTATGTGAATTCCATATTGCTTCTCTACCAGGCCTACAGACTCTCATCCCACAGCCATAACATCAGTCAGTATATTGCATTTCCTGATATTTATTAGGTATTTAAAAATATTTGTATGGCAAAATTAATCAGTATAAAAATTCAGAAAATCTAAGAAAGTGTTAAGAGGAAAATAACCTATAGTTCCATACTCTAAAGAGAATTTAAATTATGTCTTGTTTTTGCTATATTATTTTGACCATCTTTTCATATCCTTAAACATTCTGTAAAGTCAATTTTAATGGTTGTATAATGTTTTACCATTTTCAGGTGATATATTATTTAATTCCATCTCTATCTCCAGAAATATGTTTTAACATTTTTAATATTGTAATGTGCATGTGCTGGAACTAATCCTCTGACTTATGGTAGGTATATGCTTTATTTATGTGTTTATCTTTTTGATTGTCTGATATCTTTGTCTTGGCTCACCGACACACTTCATCACTCTCCTACAAACAATGAATAGTCAAGGGATGATTTCATGACCTAAGTAAATCAATCCAAGGCATTTTCTGGTTTGATAGAGAGATGGTAGGATAATAAGAAATGCTCTTTTACCTCTGGAGTTGCTAAAGCAGAGACCATGGGAATCTGCAGCTGCTAGGGGTCATATTATTTTCTTTGAGAGGAAACCTATTTGAAGAATAAAGTCAAGTGAAACTAGCAAAGAGGAATGATAGATGAAGTCCAGGGGAGTCTTGGCATGTACTGGCTCCAAATACCTGACCTTGGACCCTGGGTGTTGCAACTCTCTCTTCAACTATGTGAAGTTTAGAATTCTTTCTAGTGTTAAGAACAGTCACATTTCCACTTTTTGCTTAACTTATTTTGATTTGAGCAACCATAACTTACAAATGAAAAATAAAGTTTGTTTATGTTAGCATCCATGAGTTCTTTTGAGGACCACATTAAAGAAGCAGAATTTGTGGCTCAAAGAATACTATCATTTCAAAGCTCTTGATATGTATTGCAAAATTTGAATTCCAGAAAATTAACATCAGTTTTTACTCCACTAGTAATGAATGTATGCCACAGATAAGTTTCTGAAAAATCCCCAAATGATGATGCATCTGTGAGTTTCAGGTCATTTATAATTCTTAATTTTCATTTTTATACTCTACCAATAATTATAGAGCAGCTGCTATGGTATGCCAATAATTGCCCATGAACTAGAGTACAAAGGTGAAGAATACATAGGCCTAACTTAAAGGAGCTCACATTCAGTGAACAAAGTAGAAGACTTTCCATCCAAATATATAATGATATGATCAGTAATGTAACAATAACATGCTTGAAAAGTGAGCAAACAGGAGACCATCAGCACCTGGAATAACTATGCAGGATTGATAAGATGTATACAATTTTAAGAGTTTTCCCACAAGAAGGAATAAGAACTGTGAAGCAGGCATGTCCATAGAAAATATCTAAGAAAGCCTCAGGACCCCTAACAGAACTGAAGGAAGGTATTTCTCTCCCCAAGACAGTGGATAAACACTGAAGGAGGTGACTGCTTCTTCAAATGAGAAGTTGGCAATGCAAGACTTCAAGGAAGATGAAAAATCAAGGAAACAAGATACCACCAAAGGAACACAACAATATTCCAGTAACTGATCCCATAGAAATGGAGATCCATCATTTGCCCAATAAATAATTCAAAATGTCTGTTTTAACAAAGTTCAGTGAGCCGCAAGAAAACACAGACAGACAATTCAATGAAATCAGAAAAACAACACATAAACAAAATGAGTTTAACAGAGATAGAAATCATAAAAAAATAATAACTGTAACAGAAACTCTGGAGCTGAAGATTATAATGAAGAAATAAACAAATGCAATAGGGAGCATCAATATCAGAGAGAATCAAGCAGAAGAAAAACTCTGTGAAGCAGAATACAGATCATTTGAAATTATATAGTCACAGAAGAAAAAGAAAAAAGAATGAAAAAGGGTGAATAAAGCCTATATGAAGTATGAATTATTATTAAGAGAGATAATCTAAAAATATCATTAAGAGAAACTATCTAAGGATATTGTTAAGAGAACAGAGAGCCCAGAACTAAACCCAAGTCACTACAGTCAGTTAATATTCGACAAAGTGGGCAACACCATAAAATGGAGTAAAAATAGTCTCTTCAACAAATGGTGTTGGGAGAACTGGACAGCTACATGCAAAAAATGAAACTCGAGCACCAACTTACACCATACACAAAAATAAATTCAAGATGGATAAAAGACTTAAATATAAGCCGTGACACCATTGAAATCCTAGAGGAGAACATAGGCAGGAAAATCTCAGATATCTCATGCAGCAACATTTTTACTGATATGTCCCCTAGAGCAAGGGACATAAAGGAAAGAATAAATAAATGGGATCTCATTAAAATAAAAAACTTCTGCACAGCTAAAGAAATCAGCATTAAAATGAAAAGAGAACCAAATATATGGAAAAACATATTTGCCATTGATACCTCAGACAAGGGTTTAATCTCCAAAATATACAAAGAACTTACATGACTGCTTATCTAAGAAGACAAGCAACCCAATTAAAAAATGGGCAAAGGACTTGGGCAGGCATTTCTCCAAGGAGGACATACAGAGGATTCAGAGACACATGAAAAGATGCTCGATATCACTAGCCATCAGAGAAATGCAAATTAAAACCACAATGGGATACCACTTTACACCAGTAAGAATGGCCATCACAAATAAAGCAACAAACAACAAGTGTTGGAGAGGTTGTGCAGAAAAGGGGACCCTAGTTCACTGTTGGTGAGATTGCAGACTGGTACAACCACTATGGAAGACAGTATAGAATTTTCTAAGAAAACTGAAACTGGAACTGCCTTTTGACCCAGCAATTGCACTGCTAGGATTATATCCCACGAACCCTGAAACACCAATCCAAAAGAACCTATCCACCCCAATGTTCATAGCAGCACAATTTACAATAGCCAAGTGCTTGAAGCAACCTAGGTGCCCATCAGTAAATGAATGGATCAAAAAACAATGGTACATATGCACAATGGAATTCTATGCAGCAGAAAGAAAGAAGGAGCAACAGTATGGATGGAACTTGAAAGCATTACGCTAAGTGAAATAAGCCAGGAGGTGAAAGACAAATACCATATGATCTCACCTTTAACAAGAACCTAAGCAACAAAACAAACAAGCAACCAAAATATAACCAAAGACATTGAAATAGAAAACAGGCTGAGAGTGACCAGAGGGGAGAGGAGAGGGAATTTCAGGGGAAAAGGGGAAGGGGTCACAGGAACAAGTATATAGGACACATGGACAAAAACTAAGGGGGGGTGGAAGTGGGAGGGAGGTGGGGAGTACTGGGTGGGTGGACTGGGACGGGAGTAAAAGACAGAAAACTGTATTTGAATAACAATTAAAATAAAAAATAAGGAAAAAAATAAAATAAAAATAAAAACCAAAAAGAAAAGAAGCCTAATATTATTGTTCAACAGAGATGACAAATAAAGAAAACAAAGTTTCACCTTTTCTTCAAAGGAATTATAGAAGCACTTTGATACATTTTTACAATCCAATTAGTTTATTTTTTTATAATCAAGAGTTCGAACTCTACCATAAGTGCATTTTTAAAACAAAAGAACCCATGGAATAGCAAAATCTCCCCAGAATAGACAGGAAAAAAGGGGGGTCAATAAATTCATGGCAATACGTTCTTTACCATGAAACCTTGATTTCTGTCCCTTTTTGTTACTTTCTGCATAGTATCCTCTATTCCCTCATAACATCGTAAGCATTAGACCCAGGCCATCTAAACAGGCACACTTTCCCAATATGAGTTTGAAACTTTATTGGTCATGCTAAATTAATCTTAGCCTGCAATACAGAGTACATGTTCTTATGTCTCAGAGATGTATTCGTTCATCTTTAGGTGTTTCTAGGAATAAATTACTTTGCTGCATAATGCAACATAATTTCATGCCTCGTTGTGTTCTTTATACTGATTGAATTTGTCTGCTAAGAGAGAGGTTTGGAAAGTTAACACCTTCAAATCTCCAAACCCAGTGAGTTCATATCAAACAGACATGGTGTGACCCACAGAATGGACCAGGGAAGATTTGCGCCAACTGCTGAAAAGAAATAGCATTTTAAATATTTAAATAAGCATTCAATAAGTATTTAGATAGCATATTAAATAGGTCTCCATTATTAAGAAATAAAATGATTCCTCTTTTAATTTAAGCTAACAGTTTTAAGTGGGATAGTAGAAAATATAGTTTTCTTATAACTTTTGAAATGTTATTGTCACACTTTCACAATTTACTTAATTCATATTCTATAAATATATAATGTAGCTAGAGTGTCTAAATCTTCCATTATTTCTCAATAAAATATTGAACTATAACTATCAATTTTACAGAAATAATGATATATCTTTAGAGAAGTTATGATGAACTGAATTTTGTGGGAAAACAAGCAGAACAAGCTAAAAGTTAATGTGGTGTTATTTTGTTTGCTAATGCAGATAAATCTGATAAAAAGCCAAGGGCTTACTGCAAAATGCAGTTACACAGAAAAGCTGATTCTGATGTAAGTGGTATGACTTCAGCTCATCGGGGAAGCATAGGTAATTGAAATCTTTAAATCATTTCCACACTTTATTTCATATGTTCATTTCTACCTTTTTCCAAAATAAATATTGTACCATACCTATTGTGTTGTAACTTTACATGATAAATTTAATGGTAAAAAGAGGCACTTGGGTTTACATTTTTTTAGAATTGGCAAACTGTTCCATCATTTGTTTCCAAAATAATTATTGAGCGTCTGGTGCATGTGCTACTGGGTTAGAACTGTGAGAAGACTTCCGCAGCTTGAGCCTGAACAGAGTTTACAGCCCAGTTGCTTTGCATTTACACATTTCTCTAGTCCAAGGGCAACAGCCACCCAGCTACCACACTGTCCTCTAACAGCTGCCTCTATACCACAGGGGTGATCTGTGGCTGTGGCACAGAACTTTCTTGTTTAGAAGACTTCTCACTGGGTGAAATGAGACATCTCATTGGGGGTGAACCTGCCAATGCTGCCAGCACCTCTATCCCCAGATACAAATCTCAGTGGATTGAGCACCAGCCTGCAAACCAAAGGGTCACCTGTTCGATTCCCAGTCAGGGCACATGCCTTGAGTTGCAGACCAGATTCCCAGTAGGGGGCATGTGAGAGGCAATTGATCTATGTATCTCTCACACATTGATGTTTCTCTTCCTCTCTTTCTCCCTCCATTCCCCCTCTCTAAAAATAAATAAAATCTTTAAAAAATAATTTATAAGGAGAATCTCCAATCCTAAGGTGTCTTCCTCTCTGTATCTGGAAGAGAAGAATGACTAAAATTCTACAAAGTGTTATCTATTGAGAAAGCAAGGACTTAAATATGCACAACAGCCATATCCTTATTTACTATCCTTTTCCTAGTAACCTCCCATAAGTGACTCCCAACCCTAACATCATTTTTCTTTAGCTGGAGGTAGTATTTAAATTGGAGGCTTGGGCCGTTTCAGGAATTACTCAGTGTTTCTGACTTTCTCCCATGTATATAGGAGCTATACATGTGATTAAACTTCTGTTTAGTTTTTTCCTGTTAATATGTCTTTTTATTACAGAGGGCTCTCAGCCAAAAACATAGAATGGTAGAGAAAAAATATTTTTCTTCCCCACAAAACTATCTTTAGTAATCCATTTGTATGTTTGAAAAGGAATGGATGGGATTTCATCACATTTTACAGAGTTAGAAGGAAATCCGTATATGACTGTGAACCATTCTCTAATTTTAAAACTGCCATTTAGTTGGTTAGGTCATTTTGAATTAAATCCTGTAAGTTTTCTAACTGTTAAAGTGTACAAGTTTAAATAACATTCAAGCACCAGAGGCTTCATAGCAATATAAGGTTGTCCAAGTGGAATTTGCAGAAAAACACATAGTACATCAGTAAATGATTCACATCCCTAACACACACAGGCCTGCCTATAAATATTTTAATTCATTGTTTTCTGGCTTTGGATAACACATTTTTAGTATTGACCAATTTTATTGTGCTTTAAAAAAAGTTTGTATATTGGAGATGGAGTTCCAACTATTTTTTAAAGTGTTGAAAACAGATGAAATGGAATTGCCACTGGCCAAGTCAAAACCATTCAAATATAGGTACATCCTACTTTGGAATCTCTTAAGAGAATCTCAGGACAGAGTCTACTTCTAGAAAGCACAGTTTGTATTGGGTCCGCATGTTTTCTCCTGCAAATAAAAGACACTTTTAATTTACACCCATAACTTTATTGATTTGGATATTTTGAGTATGTCAGCTATTTCTTGTCTGGTAGAATGTTGATTGTTCTCAATTAGTGTCTTGCTTTGATCTCTATCAACTTCAACTGGTCTGCTAGATCATAGAGCATTGCCCAGTGAGAAGTCTGTAGCATGAAACTTCATAAACCACTTTTGTCATGTTCATCAGTCACAGCAACTTCTCCATACACTGTGCAAATCTTTTTTTATATTTCAGTTTCATTTTTACCTTTCTTGAAATAATAAAGCATAATATGCCAAAAATGTTGTAGATTTTCTTCTATTTCAATATTAAAATGGCTACACAAAAATTCACCAATTTTCATAAATTTTTTAAGGTACCCTGATATGACAGTTGTCACAATACAATCTAAAAAAATTGTTTCAAATGAAGTTAAAGACAACTAAGTGCTATGAGAGCCATCTTACAGAAAAAAAAAACAATCTTTGTGGGCAATCCAATACATTTGGGGGTTTTTGTGAAGTATCTCCGTTGATTATTTTTTTAAAGGCATATGAGCAAGTCCAGTGGTACTTACACTGATTTACAGCTGTGTGACTGCCCTTATGTTAGCTTTTTCAAGCTACTGAAGTAATATCTGCTGATGTTTGATTTTTCTATAATTTTTAAAGGTATTATCATTGTTGTTTATTCCTATTTCCATTGAACGACATGTCCTAATTATAACACTCAAGTTGCTCAGGGAGCTTATTAAATGCAAATTCCTGGAACAATTCCCAGACATACTGGGGACTGTGCTTTAGTCATCTTGAGATGCTATAACAAAATACCATAGACTGGGTGGCTTAAACAACAGATGTTTATTTCTCACATTTCTGGAGGCTGGGAAATCCAAGATTCAGGTCCTGACAGATTAAGTGCCTGGTAAGATCCCACTTCCTAGCTTCAAATGTCCTCTCTCTGTCTCTCTTGCCCCCACCCTGCTTTTTATAAGGGCACTAATTGTGTGATGAAGACACCACCCTCATGAACTAATTCCTAATGTAAACCAAGTTACCTCTGGGGCTGCAATACCACCTCCTGGCACTACATTCAGCATAAATGGTGGGCTCAGCGAGGTGGCTCTTTCCACTGGGGCTCCAGTACTGTGGGAGGCACTGCTGGGGCTGTCAGGCTTGGCTAGGAGCCAGTGTGGCAAGGCAGGGCACATCATGGGGCCAAGGCAGACCAATGAGGATCCCCCCGACCTGCACACTTTGTGCTCCAGCTGGCACAAGCCAGTCCTGCTACAGACACCTGTGCTGCTGACACTCTGGGTACACAGGGTGAGGTACTGCAGCTGCAGCTGGAGGGTGAGGGTCTGCAGCTTGTGAGAGGAAAGTGTATGGCTGCATCAGATAGTATGTACTTTCTACTTTAGTGACTGCATTTTGCTGCAATGCCACCTGCCAGAAGGTGGGAACCCACTGTTATGAAATTGCTTTGAAACACTGTGCATAACTTACGGGGCTTATGATATCCCATCTCCATGGTGATGCAACTGCCCTGTGTCCTATTGGGATTTGTTTATAGATCCTTTGTGGCATTGGCCCTGGGAAGTTAATGCAAACCCAGCATGATAAGGAATATGAATGCCTCCTGCTCTTAATTCCTGCAGCAAGGCCTATTGGGTTACTCTTGCCTAGTTGGAGAGAAAGTTTTCAAAGACCAAAAAATACAATTATGATCATTTGCTCAGGACATCTGTTATAGCATTTTGTGATGAAGCCTGGTCAACTCTCCCTCGGACAGTTTACAATGTCTTCTACATGTTCCCAGACATCCTGCTAGAAGTTATCCTTGTAGATGACTACAGTGATGGAGAGCACTTGAAGGGGTGCCTGGCCATCGAGCTGTGGGGGCTGCCCAAGGTGTGTCCCCGCCAACAAAAGGGAGGGCCTGGTGCCAGCCTGGATGCTAGGGGCTTCTGCAGCAAAGTGCCACATCCTGGCCTCCATGGATTGCCACTGTGAGTACCACAAGGAGTGGCTAGAGCCACCACTGTGAAGGATCCACAGAGAGGATTCAGCAGTGGTGTGCCTCGTGATTGATGTAATCAACGGTGTCAAGGTAAGAAACATTCAAACCTGTAGAGAACTTCTATGAGTT
>PVKM010005188.1:0-48894 GCA_004027735.1 Carollia perspicillata
ATTAGTTTCAAAGGATTTATTCTTTTCCCTTAAAAATATCATTATTTCTCAAATATAATACTCAGTGTCATTAAAATGTTCAAAATTAAAGATTTCAAACAATTCATAAAAGAGTATCATCTTTCTTTGTTTTAAAATGTGGGGGTGGTTTTAATGTTAGTGTGTTTTTCCACCATGAGAAATTTCATTCTATTTTAAACTAGTCAAGGAAGTAGGCAAGGAACAGTCACTGAAAATACTAGAAAATCACATTGTTTATTATTTCTTTTACCATGATTTTTTTCTCTGCTTATATGTCACAGTAAACTAATATGACCAGCTAGTATTTACAAGGTAAGAAAATATTTTTCCAAGGTGACTTTGTAAATGACAAAAAAAAATGATTTTGATGCTTAGAAGCCCAGCTCATATTATATCACTGGGTATTATGAGTTCAGGAGTATATTTTTAACTTTTAGATGGAAAATAAAATAAAACAAAACAAAACCAAAAAATCATTGTTTTTAAAAATAGAGACAACAACTGAATCAGGCCATCATTCTCAAGAAGAAACGGAGCAAAATATCAAGGCACAAATGATTTAATGTGTGCCTATGATATTTCATAGCTTAAAGTGGTCAACACAGCAGCATCCAATCAATAAGCACTTTTGATTTGGTCAAAGGAATAAACTGCTCACTTTTGGGGATCTACTCCTAAACAGAGCTTGCCAAATTATGTCACCACTCCATAATATTTGTTTGGGCTCCTACATATGTGAGGAATTCTCTGCTAATTTTACAAACATAAAAAGCCCAACTTAAGTTGGAAGATGCAAAAATAATTTAGACATGCCTCCTGAGGAATTTCAGGGAGAAAATATAAGTGTAGACTAAGAATATTATCCACACCCAGTGACTCTCCAGATCCTCCCCACCCACTCTGCATTCATGAAATCTTCAATCAGAACAAAGTGGGATGGAAAAGCTATTCACCACAGTCGAAGGGACTTCTCCTCATAGGACAAAGCAGTCAGTATAGAAAAGTGTCCACATTTCCCGAGGCTCACTGTAGAGTGGGCAGGGTCCTATGTTAGGAATTTAGGCCTTGAGAATGTTTCAGAAAAAATGTAAGAAGTGAATGGGATGGGGACATTGGAGAAGGTGGGGGTTGTGTTAATACAAATTAACACAATGGCAGTAAGAGAGACGTGTGTGTCAAGGTAAACAATTATAGCTGATAATATAAGTATAAGAAGTTAGAAATATCTACAAGGGTTTTTTTAAAAATTAAGACTAGTTTTTTATACAAATTTTAAGCTCCCAACAAAATTGAGGAGGAAAGGATTGAGATTTCCTATATAACCCCTGCCCCACAAATGCATTCCCTCCATCATTATCCACATTTCCTACTAGAGTGATACATTTATTATAATTAATAAACCTGCATTGACAATTCATGACCCAAATTACACAGTTTGCATTACAGTTCATTTTTGTTGTTTACATTCTATGGTTTGGATAAATGTATAATGATATATCCATTATGGTATCATACAGAGTATTTTCATTCCTCTAAAAACATCTGTGCTCTGCTCACTCATCCTCACCCCAATTGCTAAAAACTACACACCTTTTTACTGTCTCCACAGTTTTGGCTTTTCCAGAATGTCATATAACTGAAATCATAAAGTACGTAACCTTTTCAAATTAGCCTTTTCACCTAGTAATATGCATTTAAGTTCTTCTGTGTCTCTTCATGGCTTGACAACTCACTTTTTTAGTGCTGAATAATATTCCATTATTTGTATGCACCATAGTTTATTTATCCATTCACCTACTGAAAGACATGTTGGTTATTTCCAAGCTTTGGGAATTATGGACAAATCTGCTCTAAACATCCATGTGCAGGTTTTTGTTTGGACATAAGTTTTCAACTCTTTTGAGTAAATACTAAGGAGTGGGATTGTGGGATCACCTGTTTAGTTTTAGTATGGTTAGTTTTATATAATACTCCCAGCAGTAAACGAGAGTGCCTATTGCTCTATACCCTCATCAGCATTTGGTGTTGTCAGTGTTCTGAATTTTAACCATTTCAGTGGGTGTGTAGTAGTATCTCATTGTTTAATTTGCACTTCCCTGATGACATATGATGTGCAGTATATTTTCATATATTTATTTGCTTTGTGCATCTCTTTTTTGGAGGGGTGTCTATTAAGGGATTTGGCCTAGCCTTGGCTAATAGAGTTCAGTTGGTTGGGTCATTGACCCATCACCAAAGGGTTGTGGGTTCAAATCCCAATCAGGGCACATTCATAGGTTGTGGGTTCAATTCTTGGTTCAGGGCATACAATGCCCGGTCTGGGTGCATACCATCCTTGGTCTGGGGAGGTAAGATCCCTGACCAGGAGCATAAAGGAGGCAACCAATTGATACTTCTCTCTTGGATTGATATTTTTCTCTCTTCCTTTCTCTCTAAAAGCAGTGAAAAAGATGTCCTCTGGTGAGATTTTTTAAAAAAGATATTTGGCCTATTTTTTAATTGGGGTGGATTTTTTTTCTTGTTGAGTTTTAAGTTTAAAAATATATTTTGTATAATAATCCTTTATTAGATATCCCTTGTTTGCTTATTTTTGACATTGTCTTTCACAGAGTACAAGTTTTTATATTAAATAATTTATTTCTTTCATAAATAATGCCTTTATGATCTAAAATGTCACTGTAATATCCAGAGTCATCTAGATTTTCTCCTATGTTATATTCCAGGAGTTTGATACTTCAGTGTTTCACAAATAGGTCTATGATCTATTTGAGTTAATTTCTGTGAAGATTATAAGGTGTATATCTAGATTCCCTGTCTCTTTTTTTCTGTTGTTTTACATATGGATGTCCAGCTGTTTCAGCACCATTTGTGTTTTTTTTTAATTTTTATTTTAATTTTTGTTCAAGTACAGTTTTCTGTCTTTTACTCCCATCCTAGTCCACCCCCCACCAGTGCTCCCCACCTCCCTCCCATTCCCACACCCCCTTAGTTTTTGTCCATGTGTCCTTTATATTTGTTCCTGTGACCCCTTCCTCTTTTCCCCTGAAATTCCCTCCCCTCTCCCCTCTGGTTACTCTCAGGCTGTTTTCTATTTCAATGTCTTTGGCTATATTTTGCTTGCTTGTTTGTTTTGTTGTTTAGGTTCCTATTAAAGGTGAGATTATGTGGTATTGTCTTTCAACACCTGGCTTATTTCACTCAGCATAATGCTTTCTAGTTCCATCCATGCTGTTGCATAGGGTAGGAGCTAGTTTTTTTTTTCCTGCCACATAGAATTCCATTGTGTATATGTACCATAGTTTTTTGATCCATTCATTTACTGATGGGCACCTAGGTTGCTTCCAACACTTGGCTATTGTAAATTGTGCTGCTATGAACATTGTGGGGCATAGGTTCTTTTGGATTGGTGTTTCTGGGTTCTTAGGGTACAATCCTAGCAGTGGAATTGCTGGGTCAAAAGGCACATCCATTTTTAGTTTTTTGAGAAAATTCCATATTATTTTCCATAGTGGTTGTACCAATCTGCACTCCCACCAACAGTGAACTAGGGTCCCCTTTTCTCCACATTCTCTCCAACACTTGTTGTTTGTTGCTTTGTTTATGATGACCATTCTTACCGGTGTAAAGTGGTATCTCATTGTAGTTTTAATTTGTATCTCTCTGATAGCTAGAGATACTGAGCATCTTTTCATCTGTTTCTGGATCCTCTGTATGTCCTCCTTGGAGAAATATCTGTCCAAGTCCTTTGCCCATTTTTTAATTGGGTTGCTTGTCTTCTTGGAGTGGAGTCGTGTAAGTTCTTTGTATATTTTGGAGATTAAACCCTTGTCTGAGGTATCATTGGCAAATATGTTTTCCCATATAGTTGGGTCTCTTTTTATTTTAATGCTGTTTTATTTGGCCGCCAGCACCATTTGTTTTAAAGACTATCTTCCTCCATTGTTTTCCCTTTCCTCCTTTCAGTTTACAATATTTATATGGGTCTTTTTATAGGTTTTCTATTCTGTTCCATTGATCTATTTTTCTATTCTTTAACCAGTACCACACTGTCTTGATTACTGTAGATTCACAGTAATTGTTGAAGTCAGGAAGTGTCAGTCTTACAGCTTTGTTCTCCTTTAACATAATGTTGGCCGTGCTTGTTTTTTTGCTTCTCTATATACACTTTTGTATCAATTTGTTCATATGTACAAAATAATTTGCTGGGATTTTGACTGGAATTGCATTGAATCTATAGATTAAGTTCTTTCTAAAGCACTTCTTTAACATTCTTGCAAAACAGGTCTACTGGCAATAAATTCCCAATTTTTGTTTGTCTGAGAAAGTTTAATTTCTCCTTCCATTTGGAAGGATAATTTCACAGCATGCACAATTCTGGGTTGGTGAGCTTTTTATTCTCAACATGTTAAATATTTCACTCCACTCTATTCTTGCTTGCATCATGTCTGAGAAAATCTCAAATGTAATTGCCTTTGCTCCTCTATAGGCAATATGTTTTTTTCCAGCTTCTTTCAGGAGTTTTTTTTTTTTAAGATTGATTTTTTTGTAGTTTGAAAATAATCTGCCTATTTATAGGGTTTTGTTTGGTTGTTTGCTTTCATTTATTTATTTTCTCTCTCTTTTCTTATTTTTTTCAAGTACTGTTGTCTCCATTTTCCTCCCACCACTCCTTCCTACCCCAGCCATCCCCACCTCCCACCCTAAATCCTATCCCGAATTTGGCTTTGTTCATGTGCCCTTTGTGTGTGTGTGTGTGTGTGTGTGTGTGTGTGTGTGTTTAGCATTTATCCTGTTTGGTGTTTGTCTGAGCTATCCAGGTCTGCGGTTTTAGTGTCTGACATTAATTTGGGGAAATCTGCAGTTATTGTAATTTCAAATACTTGTGTTCTTTTCTTCTCCTTCTGTTATTCCCATTATTTGTATGTTTCACCTTTGGTAGTTGTTCCTCAGTCCTTTGATATCTTGTTCTTTTTTTCTGTCTTTATTTTCTTTTACTTCAGTTTTTAAGATTCTACTGATGCATTCTCTAGCTCAGAGGTTCTTTCTTCATTCACATACAATTTACTTCTAAGCCAGAGAAGGAATTCTTTATTTATGCTTCAGTATTTTGTAACTATTATTTGTTCTATTTTGTTTTCTTAGGATTTTCACTATTCTGATTACATTGTCTATCCTTTCCTGTATTCTCTATTCTTATCCATTAGAGCCCTTAATATATTAATCATAGCTGTTATAAATTCTCAGTCTGCTAATTCCAGCATCCTTGCCACATCCTGTTGTGATGCTTGTCCTGTCTCCTCAAATTGTGTATTTTGCCTTTTGGTGCACTTTGTGTTTTTTTCTTGATAACTAGACATGATGCACCAAGTTAAAGGAACTGCCTTAAATAGGTCTTTAATAATGGCTTAGCAATGTGTATGAGAAGAGAAAATGTTCTATAGTTCTATGACTAGGTCTCAGTATTTAGTGAGCCTAAGACTCTGGACTGTGAATTTCACAAGTGTTTCTCATTTTTTTCATTCCGCTTAGATAGGACAAGATATCTAAAGAGGCTGTCCTTGGGTATTTCCCTCATCCCAGGTCAATTAGGCTGTAACAACACTCTAGCCGTTTAGACTTTGGTGAACTAGTTTCCCTGAGGGCAGGTCTTGTTAAAAAGAACAGAGTGCTCTGGTTCTTTTCTGTCCCCCCTAAAGGAAGCAGAAGGGGACTTTTCTCCGAACTTTACTGTGGAAATCTAGTAAATCTCATAATTTGTGTGGGCTCCCATGTGACTGGGTCCTCCCAGAGATTTTAACTCTGAGAATTGTCCACACTTAGCCTCAAGCAATTCATCGATTACAGTTCTATTTTCTTATCCTGGTCCTGGTTCCCATGGCAGTTTCTGTCTGTGAGTCTCTGCTCCAGTAAGCCACAGCTCTGTTTGCATGTGCCTGTCTCTTCAATCTTGGGGAAAATATTTGGCCTGGGTTCTTTTCCTCTTATGGAAAGGAAGAAGACTTCTTGATTTTTCAGTGTGTTAAGGTTTTTACTTATTGTTAAGACAGAGTGTTCATTTCCAAGTTCCTTATATGGGGAGCCAGAAACTAGAAGTCAATATGTTTTTTTTTTTTTTACATATTATAAAGCATGTAAAACACAAATGTTATGATGATATTCTATTCTAATTCCACATACCAGCCTGCTGTGTCCAAGCATAAACTATGAGGATGTTTTTGACTTTTAAGACTGTTCTTCTGTCCCTTTCTCAAGAGAATTGTCCTTGGCCAAACAAGAGCTATCTTCCACTGTCAAGTACTTTAAACTCTGCACTAATAGCTCACTGGAGCACAAAGGTTGGCCCTTCAACCTCCAATTGGAAACAAATTTGTGGTTCATTCCAGAACTCCTTGTGGGTTTAGCCAAAGGTGGACTTTGCAGAGATTACATCCTTACTTTTTATTATTTTCCTGTCCTATCCATATGTTCATTTCTGTGCTCCTGAGAACACTCCCCCAATAAAATCTCATACTAGAATTCTCTTCTCAGACTCTGAATGATGTCTAAAATATATCCTGTAATTTATTCATAAGAAAACTTCAAAAAAGTCAACTACTAAAATTCAAGGGCTCTCGGGGCATATCGGCTTTGCGTTTCCAAAAGCGGCACCCTGCTAATACTGGCCTTAAGAAAACCTAGTTGTCACTCAAAGGCCAAGAGTATTACTCTAACTCACTAATCAGTAGTGACCGTATTTCTTATTTTTGTGAATATGAAATAATCTTAAATAGGTCCCTTTTTTCTGTCATCAACCAGAAAAACTATCATCCTTTTAATGGACTGAATTCATCATCTCTATATCCAGGTGACACTATTTTCTCTACAAAAGCATCAAATGAAGAAAAGCAGCACATTTAGTAGGCAAAAAGTTAGTAAAATTCTGTTGTCAATTTAACACAGAAATATATTTCCAGAATTATTTTCCTTCTTAGTGTTGGCTACAAAAGACACACTTTACAATATTCAGAAACATAGAAGTGAAGCAAAGTCCACATTTTTTAAGTATTGAAGGTTGACCCGGATGCGAGGCCTGTAGCAGCTCGTGCATGTAGTCACTGACCTGTTAGCTCATCTACTTGGTGTGGGACAGCTTCTAGAACCACAGCTCCTCCAGTTCTCACCTGATGTCCTTACTGTCTCCAAGTCCTGAGAGTCAAGTGTGGTCAGCTCTGGTGAAATGATCCAGCTTCTCCTAGAAGTCACTCACGCAACATAGAATTTCACCTACAAAGGCCACTTTAGCTACAGCCTTTGTGGAATGCCCAAACTTCCAAAAGGAGAGACCCACACTGAGTCTGATGGGGTCACCAGACACCTAGTGACAAGTTGATCATGTCAGACCACTTCAATCATAGGAGGGCAGTACTTTATTCTCCCTGCACTAGACATTGAACAGTATTTGCTTTCCTTGCCTACATTTTTTCTTGGAAAACCATCATCTTTAGACTGACAGAATGACATAGTCACTGTCATGGTATTCTATGCAGGATTGCTTTTGGTCAAGAAATTCATTGTCTAACTAAGAAATTCTACATTTAAAAAATGAAGTGTAGCAATACCTCACAAGATCAACTTATATTGCCATGTTATCTCTCAATCTGAAGCAGCTGAGCTGAAAGATTGTGGAAAGTGATTTTGAAAATTCAGTTACAGCACCACCTGGGAGTCAATTCCTTGTGGGTCTGGAATAATGTTCTTTAGGGTGTTCTTTAGGATATATCCTCTAAATTAGTGACCAATAAGTGATCAGTCCACCAGACGAGAAACCACATACAATACAGGTGCTTGCTGAGGGCAAAAGGAATATGGAATGAGTGGCACAAAAAGATAGTAATTAATAATGATTACAACTATTATGACTGGTTGCAGAAAAAGGACTATGATGGGTAATATCATCCACCTGATAATTAAGAACCTCCCATAATTAGGTGACCCTTTGTTGAAAATTCACATGCAACATTGTTCTCCTGCCTTGCCGTTGTTATGAGTATTTCTTATTTACATTGACAAGTGAGTAAACTTAATCAGTTGGTGATTCAAAGTCAGCTACCCTTCCAGATGTAGTTCCATTTCTTGAGTGAGACAACACATGCCTCCCATACCTGGTATACAGCCTCTGGGCTAGTGGATGCATATTTATTTTTTGTACTGGCTAAAAGAGAAAATCAGGCACAACTTCATTTCACCTGGTAAGACCAGCAGGCCACCATCCCAGACCTACCTCAGAACTACACAAGCTCTCCAGTCATGTCATAGTCTAATTTTCAGGGTTATCAATTGCTTGCAGTCCACAGGATATGACATCAGTCCATTACATTATGATATCATGTTGTACAGACTCAGCAAACGGTGGCAACTACTTTAGAAATCTTTGTAAGACAAATGAATACCAGATAGTAGGAAAAACAAATCCTGTGAAACTTCGAGAACTTATTACTTGATCCTTTGGTCTGGTCCGCTGGCCTTGTATTAGTTTTATAACACTTAAAAAAAATATATATATATATATCTTAAAAATACAAGTTTATTATCCTACAGTTTTATAGAATATGGCTTTCAGCATGCTAAAGTCAAAGTATCATTCCTTTCTGAGGCTCTTGGGAAAAAAAAATGTCTGATATGGTGGCAGTTTTAAAGAGACCTGAAGGAAGTCAACAGTTGAAACCTGTTGATACCCTCTAAGACCATACAGACAACAGGAAAAAAGTGTGAAGGCCATTAACAAGAGCATGTTTACCAGGTTGGAGGAACACAGAAGAGGCTAATAGTGTAGCTGGAGCACAGTGGTCACAGGGAGACTGGTAGGAAATGAGTTGGAAGTAGATGAGGGAGGTGAGCTGCAAGAGACCATAAGGCTCAGTTTATACAGAACTGTATTTGAATGAGATGGGAAGAGAAGAGCATTAAAGGGATTTTAATAAAGGAATATAACATGACTAAACATGATATTCTTATATAATAAGAATTATTATATAAGATGCATAGAATGAAATACGAAAATTAATCCAAGAAATGACATTTATATATAAATAACTGTGGATTAGACATCAGGATATAAGGTTTCTTGCCTGAATTTTGTAGCTATTTCTTTCTATGACATTAGACTTAATCTATGTAATGAACAGGAAGTGTGTGTGCAATCAAAAATAAGGTCTATTAAAGGAGTCAGTTTTTCCCCACCCCACCCTAGCCAGGTATTCAAGCATCTGATATCTCTTTTTATCCTTTATAGCTTATGTTAAAATTAATTCAAGTGTATCTGTAGTTGTAATTTAGTGGTTTGTTTTCAGTAGCCTTGCACAGGAACCAGCAGATTGTAAAATAATTGTAAAATAATTGTAAAATAAACACAGTGATTTCAATAGCGCTGTCTCTATTCCCTTGACTCAAATTACCTTTCCATTGAAATAACTTTACTCATAGCAAGTCTTCATTGAGTGAAAAACCCCAAAATTCTGAGATGTTTGGAATCTGATAGTTTTCTGTGCATACAAAGTAATTTTTAAAAGAATGTAACAACAATATATTTATTTTTAGTCCCAAACTGAGATTTTGAGGAAAGTTAGAAAAATCTGTTGTCTAAGCCTTTATATTTTTAAACCTCTGGCATTTCACCAATAGTTGATATTTATTTGACTTTGACTGAAAAGGTGGGGAGGGATGGGTGGGTGGGCCAGTATGGGAATAAAAGACAGAAAACTGTGCTTGAACAACAATTAAAATAAAATTTAAAAGTTTTAAAAAAGATTTCAGTCTTAGATTATATTAAATCTATATTTTAAAATGGAAAAGTATACCATCACATACAGCGAAGTATACCATAGGTAATAAGGCTGTTTTTAACAAACTAACCAGATATTATACTTTCATAAGAGTGGCGATATTTCTAAGCTTTTAACCTTCAGAAGGTGCTTTCGATTGCAGTGTTTTTATTATTCAACACTCTAAAATCATTCCGTGCTTCATTGACAGAATCCTATTACTTATAGGATCACCTTGCTTTTACTGTAGTACAATCAAAAATAAATGTTAAACAGTTACACTGCACTAAATTCCTTTAAGCTAAATAATATAGATGTAAACATTTACTTAGTACCACTAACTTTTTAAAGTAATAATCTATCCATTCGAAAGGCAAAATCCTTGAGGGATCCCAACAGTAGCTATTATTTCTTCATATGTCTTGCAGGACCTAACCCCATCCCCTGGATATAGTAATTAACTGCTATGAGTTCTAAAGAGTCACATTGAGACAACAAAAGAGATGAGATTCCTTTATGTATGAAATAGTGGGCAGATACTTTTAGAAAGCAAATAAATACTAGCTTATAAGGAGAGAATTCCTTTGACAATGTTCCGTGTAGCTGAGTCTCTTGTACTAATGTGTGTGCCACGCCACAACATTGATAAATCGACGACTGTTGCAGCATTGGACAAACAAGCTGCTATTACCAATAAGTCTTTCAGGTTGGCATGTTCCTTTAACTCCATTAAAAAGAAATATAGAAAAAGAAAATTTTATAGCACTATTAATTTTATATCATCATCCCAAAGGAGAGTCCTGGACAGTGGTATTGATGTCTAAAATAGAAAAGGTGAATTATAAGTTCAGTTAAATTCTAGTATCTTATTTTCCATGTTTGCCTTTTTGAATTTTTTATTTCATGGACTTGAGCACTGACTTTCCAATAATGGTGCTTCTGAATATACTAGTACAATACAATCATCTTCTATGAGGTTTCAGATATTTTTAATATTTCTAAATGATGATCTATAAAAAATAAAGACCAAATATAATATCACAAAAAATAACATCATAGAATCATTTATATTTTAACTACAGATTGTTAATATTTTTTTAAGATTTTCTATTTATTATTTTTAGAGAGAGAAGAAGGGAGAGAGGGAGAGAAATATCAATGTGTGAGAGAAACACTGATCGGTTGCCTCTCGCACACCCCCAACTGGGGACCTGGCCTGAAACCTAGGTGTGTGTCCTGACCAGAATCAAACCAGTGACCTTTCAGTCTGTGGGATGACACCCAACCCACTGAGCTATAATAGTCAGGCCAGATAGTTAGTGGTTTTTACTGAGTACAAATAAAACTGCTATGAACATTCATAATGTTGAGGTTTTCTGGTGTGTGAGCATAACTCTTCATTACCAGAGGAAATATCCAGGAATAGGAATACTGAATTATAATGATAAATATATTGGGTTTTTTTTTTAGAAGAAACTGCCAGACATTTTTCCAGGGTAGCTGGATGGTCAAAATCTTTCTGTCCTTCAGGACAACATTGTGTTAAGTTCTCTAGCCAGAGAGACTGGGCTTTTCTTAGGGTAGCCCCTGTTTTTTGGTCTGTGCTCACTGAAATTACTGAATCATGGGCTGTTTCAGTACCCAGGCCAGGTCACATATAGGACAGGATATATATGTGTATATCCTCCTGAAGGCATTGTCCACTGGGGCTCCTCTAAGTAGTCTGTCTACCTTATCCTCTCCACCTATGAGAGTCTTCTGATAGTTTCCTTATGTTTTGTGCTCACATGGAGGTTTAGTTGTATTTAGTGGGAGAGGTCTGGTGAAATGGGCTCACTCCATCTTGATTAAAGCCAAAATTACCATCCAAGACCATTTAAATTTCATTCCCTTGCATCATGAGGAAACTCATGTATCAAGGAATGTCAATCCTGTCATGTTCAAGCAAATTGATTTTAGCAACTGCATACCTCAGTTCCTGAGAAGGAAACTTTCTACATAAACATATGTGTTCCAACATCTCACATTATAGGAGAGTCTACATTAGTAGCTCTGAGCACTACATGAGTATATCAAGGGCAGAACAGGATTCACTTTAAGAATGAAAACAAACTTCCACATGAATGCCTTTTTTTCAGCTCTGTGTAAATTCATAATTTAAAATTCTATTTAATTGAAGTGAGGAAGTGCCAGCCTCCCCACCCACATGCCCAAAAGCCGTTCTGCTCACACTTTCCCGTTTGGAGCACTATACTTTTATCCCCTGTGTTGAAGGAACTCACAGGACATCTGTCAAATAACCCCACAGAAGCTTTACACCAGAGTGTTGAAAATATTCCTTTTAAAAAAATGTGTTCTGAAACCACAACATAAAATTAGCATCAGTAACTCACAATACATTGCCATTAATATCTATTAGTAAAGTTTAATTTGTTGCATTTTCACATTGTTCCTAATGACTACATATTATTTAGAAACTAGTAATTCATGCATAATGATTTCCTTTATAACACGTGTTTTATATAAATTATTTCATGTAATCATATACATAATACATACATGTATAAATAATATATTTGTATATACAATATACATGTTACACATTGTTATGTATTATATTTCTTACTTTAGAAGTGAAAAACAAAGATTTTCTTGGGGTTTCTAAAAGACAGTTATTTTATTTTGAGAAGGAATCTAAATAAAATGCAATGTTTTATCTGGATAAAATTCAGACAAACTGAAATCACCTCACACACCTCAGTGTGTGTGTGTGTTTGTCTTTATTTTACCCAAGTCATGCACCATCGTTCAAATGCTAAGACAAAATGAAGGATGAGAGATGGCATGGATTTTTAAGAGCTAAGAAAAACATTCTCCTCTGGGAATAAGAGAGAATAGCACTGGTTGAGGATATATCAGTTGCTGACACAATATCCTTTTCCTGGTGTTGCTCCAATACAATATTATGACTCATAATGGTAAAGGAAGATATTAAAGACCCTATGAAACCCTGTCCTAAAGATGTCAATGTACTAACAAGCAGTCCGTCTGCTTGCTTATTTGAAGGTATAATGAAGCCAAGCTATATTTGAAGGTTTATGCTCTATGGAGGATTATACTTTCTTTTTTTATTTTATGTGATCATTACGTATGATGCCAAATTTCTTCTTCATTTAGTTCTGTGCCATGGGAGGAGCTGTTTCTGACTTATCAAAGCAGAAGAGGGAAGATTTGGTCCAATGTATGAGAGACTCATCCACAACATCCCAACTGGTTTCAATGGATACTTGGCAAGAAAATCTCTGTATATGACTTTGAATGTTTTGTCTGACTCTCTAAAAGGACAGCTATTAATACTATGGAGCACGAAGTACACACTCTAGAATCTCATCTATCACTATGACATTTTTCTCTATGCAGTGAGAGTATTGAATGCTTGCACACACACATTTACAAACATACTGAGATAAATTTTTTATTCATGAAAACAGCAATATGCATAGCAAAGTATTCCTCTTTTAATAACAAAACACATGATTGACTCCCTTTCTTCCGTATGGTAAAAATGAGTTAAAATCAGTATTAGCTAGAGCTAACTATTGTAACCTTGAGTCAATGATAGAGCAAATAAGGACAAATAAAACAAAAGTGATGTGATAGTGATAAAACTGCTCACTATATATGTTGAACTCTGCCTTTGTGGGACTTAGAAATATTGTACATGCCCGACCCTTGTAGGCTAAGCACGGGCATGTTCCTTCCTTCGGCTAGTGGAATGAAAGTGAAGGTGACATGTGCCGCTTCCAGGCAGAAGCACTTAGTTGCTGGTGCTGGATTTCTCTTTTTCCTCCTCCCTCGGCAATCTTGAAATCATCTGTTGATTTGGAAGAGCAATACTAAATGATCATACAGACAACAGATTCACCCAAACTTGTAGAGGACTTTGCGTAACATAGAATTAAGCCTTTCTTATTTTTAAACCACTGAGAATTTTGGAGTGTTTTTGTTACTGAAGCATAACCTTTCCTATTCTTAGCTTGCTGGCAGTGTTAAAGAGGATTAACATTTATGGAGTGAGCCTAGTACTGTGTAAGCGGCTTTTGAAAGATTCATCAATCTCTCCATTATAGTCCATGTGGAGTTGATAATATTATCCCAGTTTTACAAATGGATTGTCAGAACAGCTTTGTCACAGGCACCATTAATTGCTGTGGCACACTCCTTAACTCTACTTCTGATGAGTTCTATCAGTGAAACCAATTGTACACGTTCATACTCTGTTCTAAAAAACAACTACCTAAATAATCAAAGACCCTCCTTATAAGTCTCTGTGTGGCTATTCTAAATTTGCAGAGGAGCGAGTTATCCCAGGAGAAATATGTAAGAGATACCTATACTCACATCCTCATATTTGTTATTTTTACCTGGATTTGTTTCCTAATTAATGTGAGTAATCTAAAACATGTAAATGATTCAAAGAAAAACATATCCAAGTAAATCACACTTCCTGAGTTTGTCTAGTAAATTCACACATTCAATTTATATCTATGAGCAGAGCTGCACATCATATTGGTTAAATCCTGACCTCTGGGCTCAGCACAGCTGTTACTTAACTGGACTGCCACTTACCAAGGCATGATTTCAAGAACTTTTCCATCTTCTCTATGCTCTGATTTCTTGACTTTGAGTGGTGATATTGCATGGGTTCTGTGCAAAGGTTAAGATAATCAATGAAGTGCTTAAAACACAGTTTGACGCATAAGAAACTGTCCATATATATTGGATATTATATACTACATAATCCAAAAATTAAAATGGCATAATATTTTAATTATTTTGGAGCACTTACAATATGCTAACATCACACCAGGTACTTTTTCTGAATTACAGCATTACATCTTCATAACTCTGCAACCTCATTGTTCTTACAATCATTCCATACATTTATTTTTTGGGATAGTAAGTAAGGATTTGAATCCTTCTTTAGTTGGCTTTCTCTCATCTCAGAGTATACTTTTTACACTATTGCCGTCTCAAGATTAGTAACAGTAATACATAAAAGACCAACAAGGATATAGCACTCAGACTCAAGAACATACATCTGGCCGTTGTTAAGACAAGAAGAAAATAATATTACAATACATAATGTGTTATAAAATATGTACAAATGAAGCACTAAAAGAGCTCTGGGGAATGAACTTTCTTCTAACTGGAGCAGATAAGTATACAGAGAAGGAATTTAGAATTTTAGCAAGCTTACGAGGATAGGTGGGATTTTGACAAGCACAAAAGATACAAGAGCATGCCTAGGGAAAGGAATGGCAGGAAAACGAGCTCCCAAAAAGAACTATAGAGTATATTAAAAATAAAGCTAAGAGACTTCAATTTATGAAAGTATTCTCAAAGTAACTCTGAAAATAATTATTCTAAGTAAATAAAGAGAAAATTCCTACTACTAATTATGTTTCTCTATTTATGTGTAATTTCAGGAATTAGTGTATTAAAATAATACATGTTTATTTTATTTTTTCTGCAGGTCAGAAATTTCAAAAAGGCTTAGCTGGGTGGTGTTGGCTCAGGTTCTCTCAGAAGGTTGCATTCAAGGTGTTGGCTGGTGCTGGAGCCAACTGCAAATTTGACCAGGACTGCAGGACACTCTTCCCAATTGGTTCATCCACCTCTGCGCTGGGGTGCTCGAGTGTCCTTACCACATGGAAGCTGGCTTCCCCTAGAGTGAGTAATTCCAGGAAGCGCAAGATAGAAACTGCAGTGTTTTCTTATTACTTAACGTTGCAAGTCACACACTGTCATTTCATCAAAATCCTTGTGGTTACACAGATCATCTGTAGTCATTGTGGGAGGGGAATTTACCGAGATGTGAATACCAGGAAATGAAGTAACACTATGAACATCTCAACAGCTGGCTGAAGCTATCCTTTATGTTTAAAATAAAAATAGTGCACCCTATTTACAAACACATTATTATAAGGAACCAAGAGAGCAAGTCAAGAATTACACTAAAATCATTAACTAAAGGGATATCTATTCTCACAAATTCACCCTACAGCATAAGATAGAAATATCTAAATTCTTCTTCTTTTTTACTTATATGTGTATATATGTATACAATGTTTCCATATTTCCTTTTTAACCAAAATTTTAAGTACAGGTTTTCTGAACCATAAAAAAAAGTTGTGATGTGAGATTTGACATATTTTACCCTTTCATCACTTTCTCAAATAAAATTTATTTATACTTTTTTTTCAATAAGTGACATATCTGAATGTTAGAAACTCATGATGCTTATTGGGTACCAAATTAAAAATGAAGGGTGTCAGAAGATTTATTGAGGGGAAATTTATCAAAACCTGTGCTTTAAAGAAAGGGAAAAAATGCTGAATTTAAAAGCCATCATGTTCTGAGAATTGACTCATTAAAATAGACCAGGTAATAAAGAGGGACAAAAATTAGAACTTCTGTTCTTTTCACAATCTAAAATTTTGAAAATAAAGCAATCTGTCACTTCAGAGATTATTCCTAGCACTACTAGTTTTAGTTATGTTCCCAAGTCACAGCCATTTCCTACTGCTTTATCTGGCATTTTGCTTTTATTGGTCCCAAGTTCAATCAAATGAACTGCTGAAAATGAAACTCTTGAACTAGCTCATATGCTGAACAATGAACTCAAAACAAGCCTAGGGCAGCAAACAGGATTTTAATTGCTTACTTCTATTTCTCCAGTGCCTATTTCTCTAGGTGATTGTGTGACAAGAGGCCTCACTAAAATTCAGAATTGTGGGACAAAAATACCTAAGCACAAATGTCAACCATCCATGACCTCGATCATGCTTACACGTCTCTCCTTACTCCAGGTAATGCTACTTAACACAGTCACCTGGAAGTATTAAGAGATTATAAACTGCCCTTATGACAGAGAGCTCTTGAGAGCGCAGGGAGGAAAAATAATGACATTATCCTTGCCATTATTAAGCACTTATTGAACACCACCAGAGGACGAGACATTACAGAGGGAGTATCCATTCTGCACACATTAGAAAATGCATATGCCTTTCACTTTGGAAACATATTAACACCATTGCTCTTTCCGTCGCTTTTACTTTCATTTCCTATAGAATCTTTTGGGACATCTTAGGTAGTAAGAACTCATTTGGATTGTTCTTCTAGAATGACCTTTCATCCTCCTTGTCAGTTTATCCCAGTTGGGAAATATGACTATTCCCAGAAATGGTCTCCCTCCTCAGCCATTTCTATATTGTCAGAAGGGCAAGGATTCAATGCATCCCATACAGTTTAATTGAAAGTGTAAAAAAGTGACAGAAAAGGATAATTGTTTGCAGCATTTGCTTATGCTTGGCCACTGAAGCTGTTGATATTTCAAGGGAGCCATCATGGACCCTGCAGGATTACCAGATACTTTTTTAACTGTATTTTTATCATTGACACTCTTACAGATGTCCCCATCTCCCTCCACTCCCTTTGCCTACACCCAGCCCCTCCCCGCTTCCCTCAGGCCATCCCCACACTGTTGTCAGTGTCTGTGGGTTATGCATATGTGTTTTTTGACTAATCAATGCCCAGTAAGATGGAAATTATCCCTATGCCACAGAAGTTGAACCTGAGGTGCAAAGAAATTTTAAAACTTTCCTAAGGCTATATAAACAGTAACTAATATAGTAGAGGCTGATTTAAACCTCATACTAAATAGCATAAGTATAGGCTAATTCCAGATTACCAACATTGATAGAAACATTTAAAAAGCATAAGAAACTTTCAATAGCTGATTAAAGAGTTTTGTGCTCATAATTTTAACATTAAAGACATTGAATAATTAATATATTGATATGATTCTTAGTTTATTTGAGCAAAATTGGGTATATCTATTTCTTTAATGACATTGTAATTTTAGGGAACAAGCCAAACACCCTAACACATGGAAAAGAATAATGACTGTGGTTATCTTTCATTATGATTGGCTTCACTATTTGAGGTTACAGTGCTTGTTACATTAGAATTCTAAACATATGTACAAAAAGCTGAATCACTTCTGAGCCTATGTAACTTTTAAATTCTAAAAGAATGTGTTCAATTATTTTAATTTTGTTAAAAGGTTTACTATTTTAAAAGCATTTTAAAATTAATCATTCTAGCATGATAATCATGATAGCCTTTACATGTCTTTATACCATCATTCTCCCAACATTTTTACAAAATCAAAATTATATAGTATGTGCACATTTTCATTCAGTTATATTTAGTATTATACTACATTACAAATATATTTCAACTGGTTACTAGTTTATGCAGTGTTTTACCTATAAATAATGCACAATAAATAATTGAACAGCTTACTAAAATTAATTTTATTATTATGTACTTCAGATTTAAATATCTTGAAATGAATATCTACTGGCATATAAGATTTTTCCTTTTTAAAGTATTTCCTTTGGATATATTTCTAGGACTAGACAAGAAATAAGAATATCTAATATATGTGTATGTATTTAATAATAAGTATTGCTTTTTAATTATAAAAGTAAAACATGGTCACAGAACAATATTTGGAGTACACTAAAAAAACACCAAGGAGAAATTAACTTAGCTATGGTAGTATATTCTGGTGATTTTGCTTCTCAAACATTCTCTTCTACTTATATTGCTACCCAGTCTGGAGGGGGGCAACTCTTTCCAACACTTAATGTGTATGTTTTAGATGGGGCTCAACTCTATGGGAGCAGAATACATTATTCGAATCTGACCAATTAGCTTAATACATGTTCCCTCAGCCAGTCTGATGGGTGCAGAGGCAGCACCTAGTGGTTTGAGTAGAGTGACTCCTCTAATTTGTGTAGAAGTTGGTGGGATGAGATGTTTCTTTATTCCTGGATTCAATCATAGAAGACAGAAATTTGCAGTTACCGGGGGCTATCACTTATAAATAAAAGAAAACGCACACATACACAGCAGCCACAAAGTTGAGTTGTGGAAAGTCCTTTTCACATTGTTTTCATCCCTGGTGCCACCTTTGCTAGGAAACAAAATTATCTCTGGACTTTTCAGTTATACAGGGCAATTAAATCTTATTTTTAATTAAGTCCTTTTCAGTTAAAGGTTCTCTCACAAGCAGTCAAAAGAATTCTGAAAAATACACCCATTATTTCACGTCCAAAAAAATGATCACAGCATACTCTGCCAGGTTATTTTTAAATATACACAGCTGTATGTGTCATGCCATATGTACATTGTTGCTTAATTTATTTGATATAAATAAATCATAACTATGATAAAGTATCATTAAATATTAATCTACTATACATTTTAATTAACTGCTTAATGGTTTATTTTGTTCTTTTACAAATAATTGTTGATAAATATGTATTTAATGCCATTTTATTGTTTATATTTTTTATCTTCTTAAAGAACACCCTTTAATACGGGTTTGGTGGTGGTGAACTCCTCTAGTTTTTTTCTTGTTTTGGCCTTCGTTTCTAAGTGATAGCTTTTCTGGGTGGAGTAATCCTGGTTGTAGATCCTTGCTTTTCATCACTTCAACTATTTCTTGCCAATCTTTGTGCCTGAAAAGTTCCTTTTGGGAAATCAGCAGAAGGTTTTATGGGAGTTCTCTTGTAGGTAAGTAATTGCTTTTCTCTTGTTGCTTTTAAGATTCTCTCTTTGTCTTTAATCTTTGGCATTTTAATTATAATATGTCTTTGTGTGTCTCTTTGGGTTCAAGTCATTCGGGGATCTCTGTACTTCCTGGAATTGTATGTCTATTTCTTTCATCAGTTAGGGAAGTTTTGTGTCATTATTTATTTGAAATAGGTTTTCAATTTCTTGCCCTCTGTCTTCTCTTTCTGGCACCCCCATGATGTAAATGTTTGTGTGCCAGAAGTTGTCCCACAGGCTCCTTACACAATCTTCATTTTTTTGGATCCTTTTTTCTTTTTGCTGTTCCAATTGGTTGTTTTTTGCTTCCTTATATTCCGTATCACTGATTTGCTTCTTGGCTTCATCCACTCTATTGTTGATTTCCTGTAATTTTTTATCTTAATTATTTTATCCTTTGTTTCTGGTTAGGTCATTTTCTGCTTTTGAGGTCCTCACTAAGTTCCTTGACCATCCTTATAACCAGTGTTTTGAACTCTGCATCTAGTAGATTGCTTGTCTCTATTTTATTTAGTTCTCTTTCTGGAGTTTTATTCTGTTCTTTCAATTAGGCTGTGTTTTTTCATCTCCTCATTTTGCCAGCCTCCCTGTGTTAGTTTCTATGTATTTGGTAGAGCTGCTACATCTTCCAGGCTTGATAGAGTGGCCTAATGTAGTTGGCATCCTGCAGGGTCAGTGGCACAGCCTCCCTTATTACTCAAGCTTGGTACTCAAGGTGTGCCTACTATGTGAGCTATGTACACATTCCTGTTGTAGTTGAGCCTTGATTGCTCTTGGCACATCCAAGGTAAGCCAGCAAATATGTTCTTTCGATGGTCACACAATATAATCCACAAAGTGATCTGCAGATGGCAACTATTTATGCTTGGCTTGGAGGTGTCCAGGTGAGGCCAAGGTGTTAACCAAGGGTGGCTGCTGCTCATGCCAAGCCTTGGGCAACTTACAATGAGAGGTACAGAGTTTGCTGAAGCCCTGCTTGTTTGAGAGAATTTAGTAAAATCTGAAGCACGGGCCAAGATAAGCCATTCTTAACCAAAAGCCATTGGAAACTGCTTGGGTGGGTCCAAATGCTTGGGTGGGCCCAAATGGGATGGGGCCTTAGGGAATCACCAGAGTAGGGCCAACACTGAAGCCAGGTTGATGGATTCTTAGATATGGCACCTACCTGCAAGCTCTGTGACTGTCTGGAGGAATCAGAAAGGAACAATGGCTCCTGCCAAAACTTTTTTTCTGGGAGAAAGCTGTTCCCAAGCTCTCACTCTAAAGCTGGACAATTCAGTTTCTACCCCTATGGCCCTGATGCCTTTCAATCTGTTGCCCCTGTACTGAGACTCAGAGGGAGTGAGTCCAGATGAGTTGGTGTATGGGCCTTTTTTGAGAAATTGCCTGAGACTCCAGCAGTTTCTGTCTCCCATAGCTTCAATCCCCCTGGTTTTTACAGCTAAAAGTTATGGGTACTTACCTTCCTGGCACTGGAATCCTAGCCTGGGGAGGTTGTGTGGGGCTGGGACCCCTAGCTTTTGAGATATCCCTCCTTATTTTTATCTGCCACATGTGGGTATGAGACCACTTGGTCCACATCTCTGCCCCTTATACCAGTCTTGATATATTTTCTTTTTTAATTCCATAGTTGCTTTCTCCTTTAATTCCATAGTTATAGGACCTTCATTCAGCTCTAGTTATGATGGTTCTGAATAATAATTGTCCATAGTTTAGTGTAAGTTTGATGTGGTTGTGCTAGGGGGTGAGCCATGTTTACGTACACTGCCCTAATATTTTCTTTTGCTCAACATAAACTCTGTTTTTTTGTTCTTAATTTAGTCATCTGGAAGGTATGCAACCTACTTTAAATTCTAGTAGTAAAGACCTGTAGGTTTAAAGAAAAATCATTGAACTAAAATTTCTCAATTTTTATCAATGTAAATGGTAGGAAAGCACTTTTCAATTTAACCCTACATAAAATTAGGCAATTAAATCATTTTTTATTTAGTATATAATCCTGATCTTGAATTTTCCCATAATTTTAGTTTCATTTTTATTGTTAAATTAGTATGTTATAATACATCTTAATTTCCAGAAATTACTGTTGACATTTTTATTGTTTTCTAAATCACATATATGTTATTTAACTTGTGTTTCGTATTTATAGGGTTACTTTCGTTCCTTTCATAGCTTTTCTTTACCTTTCATATAACTTCTTCATTTGTACTTTTAATTGTATACACTGTCTTGTCACACATTTTTAACTACACAGGTTATGTCTTTTTCATATCTCAAATGAGAATAATAGACTTTCATAAGTAAAATATTTAGAAACTACCTCTTTGTTTTGCTCAAATTCTATGAATGTTGCTCATCATTTTCTGCTAGATACGGTTGTCTTTCTTCTAGTTTTCCTTTTAATAGTTAATCAATTTTCCTCTGGATGTCAAGATTTTTAATTCATTCTTCAAATTCAAATATATCACTAGATTGTTTCATAGTATTTATCACTTGTGTATCTCTTCTCTGTTCACCATAAGCCTGGTTTATATGCTGTTTTTTCATTCTGTAAGTCAGAAATGTTTTATTCTGTAATAACTAAACCATGAATTAATGTCTATTTGTTCTAGTATCATTAGAAATAACATTAGACATATTTTTCGTTGTTTTTATGCTTATTTCCTTTGATAGTTTGCCTTTGTTTGTCTTTCTCTGTTATGTTTTTGAATAATTTCTTGCTTATTCTCTACACTGATTCAGTTTTCTTCAGTGGTAATTCTTGAGTTCAAATAATGTCATCCTAATTCTATTACAGCTACATCTATTTTTCTGTGTTCTTTTTCAACTCTTTCTGATGATCCCTTTTAGTTTTATTTTGTAATTTCACCTCATCTTTTATCCCTCAAGGTTTTCTTTAATTTTATTAAGTAAACAAAGGAGGTGATGCAATCTGAAAAACATAATTTATATAAAACAGATCCTCCTTAAAAAGTTATTTTTTTTCTTATATTTTGAGTGCTACATGTACTTTATATTGTACTTTCTTCACAAATTCCACTATTTTATATCTAGTTATTTATTCTGAAATGAGATGAATATCTCTTGGCATTTAGTTTGCACAAAAAAAAAAAAGAGGAATAAATCCTTTTGTGGGTCACTCACTGATCAACTATGTGATACTTGAATTTTCCTCTCAAATCTAAAGTTCTATGGTCAGATGACATGATTTATATTACTTTCAACTGATCCAGTAGTATAAAAGAGAAGCACAACATTTAAATTACAGACATTTTTTTGAACATTATCTAAATTCTACACTGGACCAATTTATGCACAGATTTTCCTTCCTGATTTCCACTCTAGTGGATAGATGCAGATGCCTTAAAGGTCATTTTATTGGTAAATTAAAAAGCACATCTTACATCAAGAATTGGAGTAGTGAAATTCTTGGAAATGTGCACCATGGTCAAAATAAAACAATCATTGACTTTGTTTTCATTTTGGCTATATTTGCACTTAGAATTACATTGTAAATACCTTTAAAAGTAGTAGGAAAGCATGTCCAATTAGAGAAGTCAATGTTTATACAAATATCCTTTGAGAAAAGTACAGATGGAGTTTCCTCTTTTTTTCCTTTTTCTTTTTTGCCATCTTTCCATAATGAGAATTGAGTTGATTACATGAACATAGCATAAAAGAAATATCATCCTCTTAGTGATGACCCAAGTTGAGTAAACTTAGTTTTAAGACACGAAATACACAGGCAGAACTATTCTTGAGGGTAGAAAAAAATCAAAACAAATAAAAAGCTGAATAAAAACAAATGCAATAATTTATAAAGGCATTTGCTTATTCTGAGCACCAGAATCTCATAGCAATAAGCAGATATGTTTCGTTCATCTCTCTATGACAATTACTAGAGAAAAGTTCTTTATGCATAAAAGTAACAAACTTTTGGACAATTCTAAGCCAGCGTTTATAAAAGTATAATGGTAGTGAGGTCCTCAAGTGCCTTTTCAATTCTAACTAGTACCTGAACCAACCTTGTGTTATTAAGTTTAAATTGAACCAAAAAATTGAACAAACCCAGACACCAAATATTCATTAGCAGTAATTCCCCAGGATGTACTTCCACTCCATTTCCAAGCTACTAACACTTTATTTCTGTTAACAAGTCTTGCCCTTTCAAAACTGTATGGAAAATACTTGTTGACTTTGTTCTATGTTATGGGAGTGACTCTGCCAGTAAAAAAGTTTCTTCCTTAGCCCCACTTTGAATCCTTGCTGTGATCTAGGCAGTTGATTTTTCCCATTGTGTTCTGCATGGAGAGTGAGGGCTATATTAGGCGAGGTGACTAATTTCTTTTGTTTTCTAGAGCAAAACAGATCTTCCCTCAGTTCTGCTTTTACACCCATTTCTCTCACCAGTACACACAGAGATAACTAAGCATCGGTACAAAAGATGAGCAAACCTATATACTGGATGAAAGTGACAAATAATGCCACTTAGTAAAGAGTTGTCTTTTAAATCACAATGTTTTACCCATTTTACTTTTCTAAGAAACACCACTCCCTCTTCCTAGAATCTGCCTGAATCTGACTGGACTAGAAAAACAACTTCTTTGTACTTCTGTCCTTCCCCTAAAAGCTGAGAGGTGTCTGGAAAGAGAATGGAGTTGAGGCATAATTCAATTCTACTATTTACAAAACTGTTTAAAATTTGGAAAGTACTTAATCTTGCTAAGCTTCCATGTCCTTACCAATAGGATAACAAAAACATAATATCTGCTTTATAAGATTTTGTTATAATTAATTGAGATGGTGTGTGTTAAAAAAAGTTTACCACAAATTTTGAAACTTATCCTGTATTCAGTACACTCAGTTTCCCAAAGAATCAGATGTAAACTGGAACTGAAAGTGGGCTTGAATGAAAATTGTGTATACTTGCAATAATAAAATATTACCTGAATTTCAAATCCTGGAGATTTATTTGACAATTTGAAGCTTCTATTTTATTGATTAATTATTAAGTTTGGTGTGAATTCTAGCTAAACTATTATAACTTTCTTTATATTAAAAATCATTTGATGATGGACTATGTGTTGATATCCTAATATTTTGGCTTTTCAATTATTTATTAACAAATTGGAGATCTTTGTTTATTCACTGATAGCTCAGTACATATCAGTAGTTGATGACAGAATGAGTACCAATCACACACATGGTAGATTTGAATTTTTTTCAAAAGTTAACTTGTGCATTTTCTACCTTAATCCTAAAGTCTTTACCTTTCAGAGAGAATTTAGATCTCAGAAATCTACTCTTTTCTAAATATGCAATTTAGTAAATAAAAAGACAATATACAACAGTAGCACTTCCATGTGCCAGAAACAATTCTAAGATTAACATTTTTAATAATCATAATGAATTGTATGAAGTAGGTCCTATTATTATCCCCAATTTTTAGATGATGCCACAGACATACTGAAAAAAAAAATTGCAATTACCCACAGTCACACAGTTAGTAAGTGATGGAGTTAGGATACCACATGTCTTTCATCTAAACACATGTCCAAATTTCTGAAGAGAAAGTTTGCTTTTGAATAATTATATGATACCAAACATGCTATTTAGAACACGAGAGGCTTGACTCTCTATACTAATTCCTGAACTATCGAAAGGACTAGAAACTTTCATCTACACAATTGTAGATGAAAGTTCGACTGCAAAATAATCAACTTCATCAGCATTTATTTAAAATCTCACTGTTGCCAAAAAGAGATGGTAAAGCACAAGGTTGGTGTATATATGCTGCCTCTAGCTGGAATACATCAAAAACTTTCCCTGATTACATAAATAAATGTAGTAATTGAGCCATGCCTCATGTGGAAACTCAAGTGCCTAGCAATTATTCTCCCTTAAGGAGGTAAGTTTATTTATCAATGTCTACTTGCCCCGCAGTTCAAATAAATCTTTTTTTTTAAGTGAAGCTTCTAACTTGCAGTCCATGACTATCTGAAAAATATGATCATTCAACCCGATCTAACATTTACACTTTAGTTCAAAACATACTCAAGTGTAATATGCAACTTCACGTCCTGGATGACAACATGTTGATCTTTATTTGACATTAAAATCCATTATTGGAAAAGGGGAAGCAACAGCCCCATTAGGGAAATTGCTGCTGATTTTATATTCTGTCACATGAACATGAGCTGTGGATTAATATTCTCATACTTTATTGTTAAAACATTTTAATTTCCTTTAAGTGTGATTTCAGGTTGTGAATTCTTGATGAGAACCCAGCTCCACTTGCATATGAAAGCTACAATATTGTGACACACCCCTGTCAGTGGGTACTTCACCCTCTGGTAGGTGTTCACCTGCTTAAAGTTCTTTAATATTGGGATCTAACTAAAGAATTAAGGAAGTATAAAATATATAAATAATATGCTTAATGTGTATTTAAAATCTCATACAGATTTTCTGGTTTTCTTATTATAGAAAAGAAAGAAAAGGACATTTCACTTTCTAGAATAACTGAAGAATGCATACAACTTTGTTAGGCCTCAGTTTGTGGGTAACTTTGGACCTTCACATATGGGATATATTTAAATACTCTCAGAGACTGTTGTATTCTTTTCTTTTTATTTTAAGAAAAAGGAATCTCCAGCCAAAAGCAGATTCTATGCCTGAAGAGATATTTTACTGGGTGGAATGGTCTGAAAAAAATTAAAATGAACCTAAAGTTCCATTAAAATCTATCTTTCTGTGCTCTCATCTCTGCATTGTTCAAGTTAAAGGGTTACAGAAAAAAAACACAGTAGCCTAAAAATTAATAGGATTGACTGAAAGTTTATTCAAGGTACTACCTCCCCCAACTAAAGCAACTTCCCCCTGGTTATAATGTCCTTTTTCTTCTACTGTGGGACCTTCTTGACAAACACATTTGTGAGTCTAAAATGCTGGAAGGGTATGTCTGCCTCTGCAATTCTTTTGCTCCCTCTATCTGGCAGAGCTATGAGAATTATAAAGTATTCCTCCCATTGAAAATCTCTAGACTTCTCCAATAAGGTGATTATAGTGCTTTGGGGTCAAGATTTTTGCACAGACATTTTGATATTGATTCATGTATCTATCCATTTATTCTCTCAACAGGCTTTAACAAAGGTGGTAAAATTGTAAAATAACAAATATTGGGGTCAGACATATACATGACTGTGATCATTTATTAGCTATGTAAATATAGGCAAATAAGTTACCAAGCCAAGTGAATGCCAGCATCTTCTACTTTGAAATAAAAATATGTCATAACATTAAAAGATATTGCATATGGAAGTGCCTAGTACAGTGAGTGGCTTTACCACAATACATAATGGTAACTTTAAATAGTAACTTTAAAAATAAAAAGACTTGCACAGCAGTGAGAAAATGAATGAGCTTTAGTCAAAGAAATTTATTTCAATTCCTGTCTTTGCGATTAGACATATGAATTTGGTAACATAATCTTTTGCAGGCTTATCTGTTAAAATGGCCTTAACCATAATATCTATCCAAAAATTAATGTGATATTTAAGTGCAACAAAGACAAATAGAACATGTAACAAAGTACCTAACACAAAGCAAGTGCATGTATTTATGCATTGGAATACTGTTGTTAGAATTGTATTTTTTTAAAAAAAGATTCTGAGGGTAGTAAATCAGAAAAGGATGTTTGGGAAAAGGTGGACCCAGATATGATGCCATTTGCTTCTTAAATAAATGCTTATTATCCACTTGCTAAATATGCCAGATAGGTCTCCTGAATTCAGTAACAGGAGGATCAGAGCCTTGGTCATCTCTTGCTCATGACAATAGAAGGGTTAAGATGGAAAGATTGACTTTAAAAAAAAAAAAACCTGGGCATAATGACATAGAAAGGTGGTCTTCAACTTTTTATTCAGATACTTTCAATGACAAAGGAAACTTAATGCATATCCTCAAGAGAATAGCTATGAGGGATATATCTAATGATATATAAAGTGTGTGACCCATAGTATAAGAGATGTTTGATACATGGAACTCTGAACTACATTTTCCTTTACTATTCTTATTTCCCATTGTTTACAAGTCTTTTACCTGGCTCTCCTGTTCTTTGATGATACATTCATGCTCTTAATTTTTGCCCCTGGCCCTTCTCTATTTTGTTATAGGTCTGATTTTTTTTTCTGTGTGACTTTGAGACCACCTCACTTCATTTTCAGATTAATACCTTTAATCAATGTCACTTCCATTATCATTTTCAGCTGTTGGTAAAATACCACCATTCCTAATGCAACTAAGACTTTCCATTTTATTTTTTTATTTTTAAATATATTTTATTATTTATGCTACTACAGTTGTCCCATTTACCCCCCCTCTATTCCCCTCCACCCTGCACACCCCTTCTCATCCTCCTCCTTCCCCCTTCCCCACTTAGTTAATGTCCATGGGTCTTACACGTAAGTTCTTTGGCTTCTAAACTTCCTATACCACACTTAACATTTTAAAAACACAGTAGGTTTCCTGATGCCTTGGCAGTCAGAGTTTCCTAAATAAGGTGGGACATTAACACTCAAAGAAGGCAAACTACTCATAACCAAGCATCAAGTCTATTTTTCATGAATATGGACCATTTTAACATTTAATTCTTGCGTTGATAGCATGTTGGTATTGTTTAAAATAGTTAAAGGCTACAAAAGGGTATATAGTAAGAGGTTCCCTCAACTCTGGCCACCTAGTGTCCATCCCTCTTCAGGGGCTGGGATGGGAGAAGAGAGTGTTCCCAATTCTTCCACAGTCCTTTCAGAATATATTATGCCTGTAGAGACAAACACAAAATAAATTATTTTACTTGCAAAAACTACATACAGGATTGTTTAGACTTTGTTTGTTATCTTGATTTTTTTACATAATCTATCTTGAAGAGAATCTTCAAATACTTTTTTACAGCTGCATAATGTTCTATTGTGTGATTGTATGATAAATATAGTAATTAAGTTATATTTAGGTACTGCAGTTGTAAAAAAATATTTGAAAGTTTTAGCACTAGCCCTTTTTGCGTCCTAAGCTGACAGTGCTGCTTGAAATGATAGCTCTAGAAAGAGAAAAATCTCTCTTGTCCCCTGATCATTACCAACTGAACTCGCAGTTCTACAGGTTTTGTGTACTTGGAGCTGGGAGAAAATCAGGTGAATGTCAAACTCCAACATACTAAAACACTGAAAATGTAAAACTACCAACAGAATTATCTGTACCTTTATGAAAAGGTATTTTTCCCCAGAAATGAAAATTAAGAATGTCTGGGCCCGCAGTGCAGGATACAGATCATGTATCATAGAAATGTGCACCTGAAACCTGTATGACCCAGTTAACCAGTGTCACGCCAATGAATGTAATTAAATTTAAATAAATTCAATTTAAAAATAACAAACAACTGGAAATGGAGAGTTAATGAATTTAACATGTATTTGATATTTTTTAATTCTTCAGGCATATTTTCTCAATACACAATCCATATTCACTAGTATGTGTATTTAAGATTTGTGTTCGTTTGTGTTTCTGCTTAACAGGCTACAACGATTACCAAAATTAGTCTCTATCACACACATTTAACAAAACTTAATTAGATATTTTGGTAGGCATTATTTTATTAAATTAAAAAATATACATTTTCTTTTTCCTGCTCTTTTTTTTCAAAGTTAACATTAAGCTAGATATAGTAAGGCTTTTGGAAATCTCCAAATTCACAAGCTTGAAATAGTTTTAACACTGTTAAATGCAATAGCCATTTTATAGCTCTTAATTTTCTGGGTCTCACAACGCGATAGTTTTTTTTATTAACTCTTTGCCTCCAGCTTATCGTCGACCATAATTCTGTTTTGCTTAACTATATATTCAAAAGAATCCCTTTGGCACTAAGGTAAACTTCACAAAATCCAACTAATTTTCAGTGGGGTTTACTTAAAAAAAATGTTCAAATGCCTTTTAATGTTCATATTTAACTACTTTAAATTAGAAATTATTTGAATAAATAAAAATTCATTTCTTTTCTAACAATATTCAAACAAGTACATGTTTGTTGTGTCTCTACCAGACTGATTAAATGTGGGCGGGTAGCGCTATCTCATTTAGTTCAACAATTACATTGGGGATCATCAATATAACCATGTTAATACAATTTTCCTAGGTGATTTGGGAAAGAAATAGATTACTGTTCTTTAATCTCTGCACCATCAACACCCCTTCCAATGATCCTACTCAGTAACTGGACATTTCATGCATGCATAGTGCATGCATTATGAACATGCATGCACACACAGACAGTCCACTGTGCCTCAACAAAATGTTACTGAATAAATAAGCTGTGAGTAGAGAAGAGGATGCAAATATAATACACCTTCAGAAAAATTGTATTTGAAAAACAAATAGCAAGTTTGACAGCCTTTTTCTCTGTCTTGCAAACATTCTGTTCCAGTACACCCATCGAAAGAAATGATATGGAAAAGCAAATCTAGATGATGAGTAGCACACCAAAAACCATTGAGATTCACCAAAACAGGCATGCAAACAATAAAAAGGTGGATATATTTGGCATTTACACTGGAAGAATTTCAAGGACTTCATTTTCAGGAGAAGCAGGTTGCGAGATTCTTTCTCATGTGTTCCAAATACTCACAGAACTTCAGCAAGCTTGGACATAGCCCGGCGAAGAGAGAGCAGGCTACACCCAGGATCTGAAGATGGGATTTACACATTGGCGTTTGTGCATCAATGTCCTCTGAATGTGTTGGCCATTTTGATAGTCAGTTTCTTACCAGTAAGAACTGAAACAAAGTAAAGGTTTCTGAACTGTGCAAGAGCTTTACTGAACACCTAGATTTGGGATTTCCCACTTCTACAAGTATATCAAGCTCTTAAAAAAAAATCCTTTAACATATTTGCCTTTAAGTAAGATTTCTCTTGAATAAAGAAATCTAGTCCAGGCCCTGACCAGTGTGGCTCTGTTGGTTGCAGGGCGTTCCACAAAGCAAAAAGTTGCAGGTTCGGTCACTGGTCAGGGAATGAAGGAAAAGCAACTGATTGATGTTTCTCTCATATCAGGGATTCTCTCCCTCTCTTTCTCCCTCCTTTCCCCTCTCTCTAAAAGTAAATAAATATATTTTTAAAATATATAGTCCAATGAGTTTGCATATTAATAGACTAGACAAAGCTTCCTTCATCCACAGATTTAAATGTTCTATAGTTTTTTAAAGATTTTATTTATTTATCTTTAGAGGGGAAGGGTTAGGGAGAGAAATATCAATGCATGGTTGCCTCTTGTGTGTCCCCTGATGGGAACTGGCCTGCAATCCAGGCATGTGCCCAGACTGGGAATCGAACCACCATCCTTTGGTTCACAGGCCCGCACTCAATCCACTGAGCTACACCAGCCAGGGCTGGTTTATAGTTTTTTAATCAGGCAAACTCACAGTTACTTACATACAAAGCAACATTCTGTTTTATAACTTGGAAAAGAGTAAACTACTGAGTGAAGCAGAAGTCAAGAAACTTGGGGAAATTTGCCAAAATTTTTTTGTCTTTTTCACTTTGTTCTGAAAATATTAATATCAGGCCAAAAGTAAATATTTTGCAATGCTCTCACAGTGACCATCCACAATTGCAGCCATTTTCATCTGGGACATAACCATATACCCAATCAATTCTAAAATACAGCTCTTTTCATGACTGTAACACTTCTAATATCTGGATGCAATATACCATTGTTGGTATTGATTGTCATCGCCTGCCCTTCAGTGAAAATACCACATCAAAACTTACAAACTAAGTGTCAGTGGCTTGGAGGAGAATCTGAGACAATTGTGAATCATGATTTTATTTCCTAGAAATCAAATAGTTGTAGGGAATGGTTGGAGATTGGTGAATCAGAGGTGTTTGTCCTTATTGCTGAACGTGGAATCAAAAGTAGTCCAGCTCCAGATATAAAGCTGGGTTAAGACTCCTGCATTGATGACACTAATTCCTTCTGAAATATTTCAAAAGATATCCTGGATAGGACAGAAGACTATATTGTATGGAAAAGGCGAATGGCAGTATTCTCAATGAAAAAGAGATTCTAAATGTGAATAAATTCACTCCCCTAGCCACTTTATTTTGCTTACATTTTATATATACATGTATATATATAAACACACACATATATACACACACATATATATATGCACTCAAAATAAATACTTATGTCTAACGTCTAATTGAAAGTAAAATGGTTCTTGTGACAAATATAAAGTAAAAATTCTGTCATGAGAAAATACTATGTCAAATCTAATTGGCAGTATTTTTGTTAGATATGAAATAATGGTGGGATTTCTAATCAGTGGTATTTTAGATCTAATTTTGTGGAGTCAAAAGTGGGAGTAGGCAGTGTGTCCAAATGTAAAATTTGGGCACTTTTGATATTTAAGTTATTTTGTTCACAGCTTGAGCTTATTTAAAGCTATTCTATACTTTGTTAAATTACTTTTTTTCAGTTCTTTATATTTAAATTATCAGTAAAACAGGATGGCTCGTGTTTTTTTTAATCACTCAAAGAAGATTGTAGAGATAACATGTTGTATTTTTACCAAAATTTGAAGTTGTCATGTAGGAATAAATATACCATAGTGGAGAGTTTGCTAGGCACTAGCAGAAGACAGAATGCTCGCATTTTAGTTACTAGCATTTCAAATCAATATACCTATCCACTTATCAAATTCATTTTACTTATCCCAATCTGCTTTCATTTCCTCACCACCAATTGACAAAAATCCATTTACCGTAGTCTTTTTGTGCCTTCATTGGTTTGTCTTTCAGCAAAGGGATAATTCCCTGGCACTGAATGGCTGGGATGGAAACCATGTTGTGCTTCTCCTAAGCGTATGCTGCATGTGGTACAGCACTTCGTGTTGTGAAGGCTGATACATTAAATGAATGATTCATGCCATGCTTTTTCTTAATAAAAAGGAAGTAGCTTTCTTTCAAGTATAAAGGAGTTAGAATGAAATTTTAAAGAAAAATAAATACATGTAAAACTCACTTGGTAAATATGTTATCACTGCTGTCTTGGCCTTTTCATCTTTAGAGAGCTCTGTGATTAATAATTCAAATTTTGCATTAGGATTAATTTTACTGGAGATATTTCTCAATAAGGATATTAGAAATAAAGATATTCAAGTCCATTGGTGTTATTCCATTTTTGTTGTCAGAAGGTATGGCAAATAAAATAATTGCTAAAATAACTAAAAATTATAATTAAATATTGCAGCAAATCTCAGGGATTAGGTTTGTGTGGGTGCATGTCTGTGTGTGACTTTAAAGGAAGACAGATAGCCCATCTTCCATGGAAACTAATAATTATCCAGAGCTGGTTCTTTAGTGAGATCACCAGTGGACTAACTTTGCTGCCAGGCATTGGTTTTTCTTTTATGGAGACTGCATTTTCTCCTTCCCACCACTCCTTCCTTGTACCAATGCCACCTTTCAGCTGGCATCCATCCACTAATCCCAAATATTTTATTTAAGCTTCAAACAAAAAAAGGATTTGATTAAAATTTAAGAGTTTAAGATCCGTGTTCTCTTCATTTTTACAGCATTTTATATCCTGTATTTCACATCCACTGTTTGTTTTTATTGCTAAAATTTTAATATTTGTTATGTTTTGAATACATGCTGTTCTTTCCACCTTCCAGCTTTAGAGCCACATGCTTGACAAGCTGAGCAAACAATCCGAGTGCTCAATAGCTCAGGAAAGGAAATACATATTAGTAATGCTAAGAACTACTTCCAATATGTAGCAGAAAATTAAAATATAGAAGCTCCTAATATAATTTATAACAGCTGTAAATACTAAGTACAACTGATGAGAAGGGGCAGCACTCAATTATTTTGGGGGGGAATTGGTGTTGGTCAATGCATTTGATTTATTTTCTTTGTTCTGACTCGGGGGGACATGTTTGGCCTGCATGATGATGCTCTGAAGCTACACTTTTGATGTCTAAACTGTGGGGATTCAAAACAATGATTACCCATTTGAATAAATTAAACTACATCTAAACATAATATCTATAATTTTACTTCATGGTCAAAGAAGAGCTGAGCACTAAGTGCACATGAATCAAATGAGAACATAATTTCTCTTACATGTCACGTTTTTACCAGAAGAAAACAAAAGTTTTTGTGTTTCAAATGGGGCCTTACTTTATTATAGCTATCATTGTAAGAATCAGAAAATGCTTCTAATGTATAGATGTAGAACTAACATAATTATAGGGTTTACAAAATACAGATTTTAAGATCCTATTGTGTTTAGTACTTTTGGTACTAATATAAATTCTCTATATTTGTAAATTCTCTATATTTATATTAGGATTTAAGACAACACATTAATGATACCCTCATTCCTGCCTTCATTGTGTACTGACTAAGGAGTAGAATAGGGATCAATAAGACAGAAAAATGCCAGTGTGAACATCGATGGACATTTTGGACAGCATAGCTTATGTAGGTTGAAATGATGAGCAGTGTGATTACTTTCAAAGATATTGCTGAAGAATTCAAGCATCAGCTGAGACTATAGTGATAGGACAAAAGCCACTTGCTCAGGCCCTCTTTCCCAGAGCTGGCTGGACCCCATAAAGCATGACTGACCCTAATTGTTTTATAAGCCTTTATCCTCAGGACTAGAAAATTATTGGAAGCGCTCTGAAGGAGCAGAGGCTCCAGGAATTTATGGAACAGGATGTACCAGACCACAGCAACAGGACCAGGCCCCACATCCAAAGATTGCAGCTGCTGCAGCCCAGCTGAAACATCCTGCTCTACACCCACACCGTTGCCTGATAAAAGCCCAAAGCCCTAAACCCTCAGGGCTGGTGCATATCTTTCCCTGTCCTGGAAAAGTAAAATACAAACTTTACTCTCTGCACTTTCTTCTTTTTGTGAGTTTTTTTCAGCAACCACTGTAACACGTAGACCAGACAAATTTAATATTTCTTCCAAAAATGTGAATGAGTGATTCTAAGGCCAATATATTCCTGGATTATTTGATACTCTTCATATTCATGAATCAATCCACATGACTTCATTGAACACTGGGAAATTAGTAAAATGAAAAATAACAAATAATATATAAAGAAAATACTCAAAATTGTTCATCATAAATACAGGATGGGCAAAAGTAGATTTCTGGTCATGAGTGCATGAAATACAATTTATTCTTGTAGTATAATTTATTATTATTATTCTATTATTTTTGATATGAACAATGGTAACTGTACTTTTGCCCTACCCTGTATAATTCCTACCACCAAGTAGTTTTCATTTTAAGTTGTAAAGAGTAAGATATTAAACAAGTAATTAACCATAATTAGCTTCAGCCAAATGTACAAAGGGACAAGAGAACTCTAGTGCAGAGAGAAATTACCGTGGACGGCAGTAAGGGTGAAGCCTCTGATTGGCTGAGAGTTCAACCTAAGGGACAGAAGAGGTCTAAGAAAGACTGGAGAATACCTAACAGAATAAGAAAGCAAGAGCACACATATATGCACAGTAGGTGCCCAATGTGTACTTGCTGAATGCACCAAGCAGCATTTGCAGAGGGGAGAGAACAATGTGGGCTGGAAAAGCACGCTCGTGACAAAGACAGAGAAGCCACCTGGACCCCGTGAGGGGTAAATGAATTTGCAGCTATGCAAATGGCAAAAAAGGGAAACTTTCTTATGCTCCTATCTGGGATCTTCCATAAAGAAATTATTTTAACAGTATTGTTCCTGAGGAGAGAAACTGGAGAAGGAATAAACAACAAAAAGGCTACTACAGGAATGCAGGTATGAAATCATGAGGGCCTAGCTTAATAGACAACAGTGTAGAGAGGAAGGAAAGGGTGACTCTGAGAGACATTTACAGGGCCAAGTGACTACAGAGGATCTAGTAGTCTATGCTTGTAGAAAATACTGTAACTAGAAAGTCTTCCTTATAACCCAAGTCCAAAGCTCTGGGGTAAGTAGATAATGTATGAATTTATAAGAAAGCTAGAGATGGAGCTCTGGGTATTTTTCTAAATTGTGAAATATGAAATCTTGTTTAGAGTGAGAAAGAAAACATTATCTGTCGCAGGAATAGGACTTATTTTCTGACTCCTTTTTTTTTTCTAATTACTTTCAATTGCGTGAGTGCAACTATAACCAAACAGAAAAGAATGACCTGCAGTGTGTCCAGATCCAGACTGAAAAGGGACAGAGCTTCTAGGATTAACAAAAGATTTTAATTGGCTTTTCAAGGCAGATAAAAGACTCAGGAATATGTCCTTTGTAAACTGGGGAGCCTATACTTATTCAGAGCAAGAAAAAGTGTGGGAAGCAAACAAGCGCCTTTGCATTTCAACTTAAATGACTCAAGTATAAATGGTGTCTGATCATTTACAATTATTTGTAAGTGCTTCATTCTCATAATAACACATTGCTGCTCATCATGTAGTTATAGTTCTGATACCAACCTATGTCATCACCACGAGTCTGACTCAAAATATTTACATTGGATCTAATTCTTCAAAGTCTGCCAAAAATATATCGTGACTCTTCCTTTTCTAAGTGTAATTTGGATGTATTTGCAAAGGAAGGATTCTATCTCGTTCTTGAGTAATCTTCACAAGTATCATATAATTTATAATTCTCAGAGACAGAGGGAATATATCTGCAAAGTCATGAGAGTTAAAATAAAATAAATAACACTGCATTTCAGCCCTATACAATTTTATAATATCTACACTTGTGTTATATATTTCTGTGTTCAATTTTAGCTTGAAACACTATTCTTCCATCACTCATTAACAACTGCCTGAGTTTACTTCTAACTTGTTAAAATGGGATGTCACAGCCAAATGTGCCAAGGATTTTAATATTCTTAGTTTTTATTACCAAAGTTTAAAATGGGGAAAAAGGATTTTCTGTGCATGTTCCCCTCTATTGTTACACTGTTACCTCCGCTAACTGATTAAATTATGCTAATGAGACAGTAGCTCCCGTAAAACCAGCACTGGGCATCATTTTGCAATAAATGGAAACAAAAGTCTATCAATTTAGTACTTGTCAATTTGTGTTCTCATAAACAACAATAACAACAACAAGGGGTAGGAAGAGCAAAGGTGAAGAATTTGCAATTTCAAAATTGTTTTAGTTGGGGTGTTATTTCAGAGCTCATTGGTAAGGTCAGCTGATGCAGGGTTTCAAAGACAATTAGAGTAAATCAAACTGCAGAACATCCCCCTGGGTGAGTTTGAAGATACCTTGGAAAGATACTCTTTCTCTCCCTCCTAACCCTGGTTCTGCCATATCTAGCAGCTGCTTTCTTTTTGACAATTCGTCACTCCTGAAAAATGTTTGCAAGCAGTTTGGATAATTTCCAATTCATTCTTGCAGGAAATGAGGATTTGCTTCCTCACTTGGGATACCTGCTGCTAGGTTTATTCACTAATAAGCATGATAAATGTTTTAGCCTTTGATCAGTGCTAATTTAACAAGTAAGCTCCCCAGAAAAAAAGTCTTTGAGGCTCAGGGGCTCAAGACAGCACATGAGCTGGAAATATGATTGATTGTGTTGCTGTGAGAAATTTCCATAAAAAACTTTTATCACACTGCTATGTTCTGAACAATTAAATCAAAAATGAAAGATAGCTACCCTCCCAAGAAGGACAGAGGCAGCCCAGCAAACTTCACAAGACATTTTTTTAACTAGCTCAGTCTAATTTTACAGAGAATATCAATCTTTTTTTTATTACATTTTGTTCACATTACTATATCTATTCTTTTTCTCATCGAGACCCATCTTCCTCCTACATGATTCTTTTTTCTCCCTTGTCAGACCTTTAATTAATATTTTAACTAAACTTTAACATGAGTTATATTATGAAACTGCACAAGTCCAATGGAGAAGAAATCAATGCTTGGGTGTTGTTTAGAGCTACTGCTATAGAAAGGGCTAAGAAAAAATCCTTAAATAATGAAAATTGCTGCCATTTGTTAATTGAAGAGTAGTCCACACATCCAATCATCAAACTGTCACAGGTGTGCACAGGTAACCAGGTTCTTAGTGATCGAGGACAAAGAATTGAACCGAACACACAAAGTTTATAGCATAAAGAAAGAGGGAAGATTTATTAAGTGATAGTACATACCACAGGACACGGGAGTGGGCCAGCTCTGAGCAGAGGAAAGAAAAGGCGCACGTGGGCTGGGGGATTCTATTCTTATAGGGGCAGAAGCCCCTCCTGCTAGTCTTTGGCAGGCTCTTCCTGCACAGGTACAAGGAGTTGGATTTCAAAGCTACTGCGCATGTGTGGTTTCCCATGACTTTCTTGATTGGCTACTAGAGAAGGGAGTCCCACAGTGTTATTTCATTATAATGATATTATAATGAATCAGGGGTAGCACGCAGGTGCATTCTATGATTCAGAGTTATCTCAGAAAACAGGAACAACCCATCTTAGGGGGTCTTTGTCATGTATAGATGTTTTCTACCTCAGCCCTGCGGGGGCCTCTGGAGCTTCCTTCCTGACTACCTCCTACCTCAAAACTATATACCAATAGTGATCAGACACAGAAAATACCAAGTTCCCTTTGTTCCATATTAAATTTTGAATTTTCCCCAGCATGAGACCATAGAACTTTATCCCGCAGTACAAAGAAATTATGTCTGCAGTTTACTATGAAGAGGTGAAGCTGGACTGCCTACTTGAAATCAGTTCTTAGTATAGCAATGTCTTTACTATAAACTGCATTTCAATAGATATTTTAAAATATGTACCGTTTTAAAAAATAAAAGATATACAATCAAATGAGTCATTCTGTTACCATTCAGTTCACTCAACAGAGTGCTCTCTCTATAAGAGAAATAGGCATACGGGTAACAGCATGTGGGTAGAATCTAATTGTAAGTAATAATTTTCTGTTATTAAAGTTTATATTACAATTGACATTAAGGTTTATTCAACTGACAAAGTTGAAAAGTAACGCCATTTTAAAAAAAAATCCAAAAAGGAAAGATAAGAAAGAAAACTGTGCCAGGATGATCCAATGATACTCAGGCAGGTAAAATATTAAGACAATACTGATACAGGGTGCAACCAAAAGGGGGGCCCCAAAAAGGAATTCGGAATGGGGTCCAGAACTCAAGGTGTCCAGGAAATATTAAGATACCCTCACCCCTTCCCCCCTACAGGTATGAGTTGGAGGAACAAATGAAGCAAGGCCATTGAAATCTGTTTTGCATAGCAACGGCAGTGCAGCTAACCTCTCCACCTCTCCCATGGTCATTTAACATATCTATAGCCTTTAACTGGTTTCATAGATATGTTAAATAGCTGTGGCCTTGCTTTGAGCCAGGGAGAAGGGAGTGACTCCCATCCCAGTTGTAACTGGGAGGTAACGGGCCCCTGGTTACAGCACCTGTATGAGAGCTTGGAGATGATTGGCTCCACGCCATGGGGCCACACTTGCCCAGACTCACAATGGTAGCCCAGTAAAGCTAGAAGGATATGGGAGTCCTGGCAGGTGTAGCGGATTGTGGGAGGAGTTGGAAATGGGGCTGCAGAGGAAGATTGGTGCAGGGATTTAAACCCAGATGCAGCAGCCGTTGGAGAGAGAACAATGCACTTTTAGCCAGAATGGGGACTCCACAACCCTGTAGAGAGAATCACTATGCAACTTTAGCAGAGAGAACCACGCACCTTTGGCCAGAATAGGGGCTCCCACAACTCTGTGAGAGAATCACCATGTAGCTTTAGCAAAGAGAACCACCACGTGGCTTTCTATTTCTTTTCCTGAGATACGGTACCTTGGACTGGGCAAAGGGGGAAAAAAGGTCTCTGTGTGTTTGTGGGTGTTTTAAGGGACTTTGGGATTTTGATGAAGACTTTAAGTCATTACTGTTAAATTTGTATAACTTGAATAAATAATTCCTTTCCTTTTCACTAATCTCTAACATGGAGAGGTGTAATTTTCTTGCAAAGGGAAAGATGAACCTAGTACAGGGGGATCCCAGGAGAAGGGGGTGTCAACTAGGTAACATTGTGGGACCACCTTCCCTGGTGGTCAATCAGGGAAAGTCATGAGAGACCACATGTGCAGTAGCTTTAAAGCAATACAACTACTTGTACAAGCACAGTAAAAGCCTGCCAGGAAGCCTGACAACAAAGCTAGCCAGGAAGGATCTGCCTTATAAGAACAGAGTCCCTCCACCCCATGAGGTCAATCTCTGCTTGGAATTGGCCTGCTCCCATGTTCTCTGCTATGAACTCTGGGTGTTCAGTTCAATTCTTTGTCCCGATCACCAAGAACCTGGTTACCTGTGCCCACCTGTGACAATACTACCACTGTTTACTATATGTGAACATATGTGTATATATTAAAAATTTAACAACACAGAAAGGATTGTAATTACCTTAGGCAATAAAGGAGGGAAGGAAGGCAAATGGTATCAGGAAAGGTTATAAAGGGGTTTCTTATATCTGTGTTATTTTCAGGAAAATAATCAGAACACGTAATGTTAGTTAAATCTTGGTAGCTATAAAAGTATTCATTAAACTTTTTCTGAACTTTTCTGTAGATTTGAAATAATTCATAATGAAATGTATCGGATGTGAAATTTATTATGTTGTAGTTTATACAGTAATTAAGTTGAAAAAAGAAAGTTCTTGCAGACTTTTAGATTGAGGAAATGCTATAAATTTATTTTATTTTGTTGGCTGATTTGGTAATATTTAACTTTTTTCCACGAGAAAGATGATAAAGCATGGTGTTGAAATTCATGTTGAAAATATCTGCACTTTTTAATGATGAGTTTGCCCTAAAATTGTGTTTATTTCTATGTAAAGCCTGTCAAAAGAATAGACAGAGAAATTTTCAGGTTCACATTGGAGTTTTGATATTATATTATGATATCATATAATAAATATTTAGAAAACTAGACACATATAACATAAATTAGAAAATGCAGTTTTAGGGGGACATCAGGTCCCTAAAAGCTGTCATTAAATACATGAGAATTGAACATGTGGAAGAGTGAGTAGAATAATGGGGGAAGTTAAAATCAGATATAATTTGATTGCTGGGGTAAAACCATAAGATCATTTGAGTTACAAAATGATAACATTTATGCTTTATGAATTAGTGAGTTGTTAGATGTGTATTCTAAGAGTCTGGGTCAATCGTATTCACTTTTCTGAAAATTGATATATTATGTAGTTTTCATGATTTGAGTATCATAAACTAGCAGTTAGATAATTTTTTCTCTAACATTATGAGTTAAATGTTCTTACACTTTCTACACACTCATCATCCATTTACTAAGTAGAGTGGGCTACTCAGAGCTCATGTTCAAAGGAAAACCTGAGAGATACCATTGGAAATGCATCTACTAACCATCACGTGTGTGTGTGTGTGTGTGTGTGAGAGAGAGAGAGAGAGAGAGAGAGAGAGAGATGAACAAACAAGAAAAAAGCATGTTTTACATAAAAATGTCAAGCCCTATATTTTTTAATTTCAACATTATATAAATATTGGATATGTCTGTGATGCATCTACTTACTAAAAATTGTTATCTATTATATTTGTGGATAATACATTTAATGTATTAATGAAAATGATTTTAAAATATGTAAATTAATACACATACCATATTTTTGGACCATAAGATGCACCAAGGTATTGCAGGAAGAAAATAGGGAAAAAAATTTGAAGCAAAAAATACAGTAAAATATTTAATAACATAAATAACATAATATTTCACCAATGTAAATGTAAACAGAACTCAACAGCAGCATTAACAACCATTATTCCTCCCAAATTTGGTGTGGGGGGTGCATCTTATAGTCCAAAAAGTGTGGTAGTTATACCTCATATTACATCTCTTAAAATTAAAACAAATCAGACATTCCATTTATCACTTATGTTTTCTCCTGAATCTTTTGTCCCATTTTCTTGGAGCAGTTGAACTCCTCAAATTTAGGGCCATGATACAGTCTTCTTGCTGTGGAATAGTTGCATATATCCCACTCAATTCCCTTAGAGAAGTTTTGGGTTGGTGTTATGTAGCAGTGATATCTGGTATCATATCCCATAAATGTTAACCTGTTAATTAAATTTCTGTGCAATAACCAATAAGGAGCTTTAAGAGAGCAGATAAACAGACATATTATAATAAAATTTATGATAGAAAAATGATTTCTTTGGGACACTATAATAACTGCTATTAATTATCAAATTAGTCTCATCTATGTTGTTTATTACAATGGATGCTAATTTGTGAGATCTGGCACACATGAAGTACTGTTTTCATTGAAAAATATATTTTTACTTAAGATAATACATCATTCAAGAGATTTTTCAGAAATAACTGACCTTCTGAGGTAGGAGAGAAATGAACAGTTTCACGATACTGACTGAAGAAGTGGTCTTTCAGGGACATCAGGGATATCTGCTTAATAATTGCAGCTTCGAGCCTTCAGTTTTAACCACAGACTTTGGAATCCTCTCATATTACCACAGTATAGTTATTGACTTCAGCACATTTAAAATTGAGGTGGTACTTGCTAACTTACCATTGTCATTGCAATTTTGTCAACAGACCGAAATGGTGTTCTTTTTTAATATAATTTTTTATTTTAATTGTTCAAGTAGAGTTTTCTGCCTTTTACTCCCATCCCAGCCCACCCACCCACCCCTTCCCCCTCCCTCTCTTTTCCACCCCTCCTAGTTTTTATCCCTATGTCTTTCATACTTGTTCCTGTAAATCCTTCCCCTTTTCCCCTGAAATTCCTTCCCCTCTCCCCTCTGGACACTGTCAGCCTATTCTCTATTTCGGTGTCTTTGGTTATATTTTGCTTGCTTGTTTGTTTCATTGTTTAGGTTCCTGTTAAAGGTGAGATCATGTGGTATTTGTCTTTTGCCATCTGGCTTATTTTGCTTAGCATAATGCTTTCCAGTTCCATCCATGCCCTTGCAAAAGGTAGAAGATCCTCCTTTCTTTCTGCTGCATAGAATTCCATTGTGTATATGTACCATAGTTTCTTGATCCATTCATTTACTGATGGGCACCTAGGTTGCTTCTGGCACTTGGCTATTGCAAATTGTGCTGCTATAAACATTGGGGTGCATAGGTTCTTTTGGAATGGTGTTTCTGGGTTCTTAGGGTATAATCCTAGCAGTGGAATTGCTGGGTCTAAAGGCAGATCCATTTTTAGTTTTCTTAGAAAATTCCATACTGTTTTCAATAGTGGTTGTACCAGTCTGCAAACCCACCAACAGTGCACTAGGGTCCCCTTTTCTCCACAACCTCTCCAACACTTGTTGTTCATTGTTTTGTTGATGATGGCCATTCTGACCAGTGGGTGTGAAGTGTTATCTCATTGTGGTTTTAATTTACATCTCTCTGACAGCTAGTGATATTGAGTATCTTTTCATGTGTCTCTGGATCCTCTGTATGTCCTCCTTAGAGAAGCATCTGTTCAAGCCCTTTGCCCATTTTTTAGTTGGGTTGCTTGTCTTCTTAGAGTGGATTTGTGTAAATTCTTTATATATTTTGGAGATTAAACCCTTGTCTGAGGTATCATTGGCAACTGTGTTTTCCCATATGGTTGGTTCTCTTTTTCTTTTAATACTGTTTTCTTTAGCTGTGCAGAAGCTTTTTATTTTGATGAGATCTCATTTGTTTATTATTTCCTTTATGTCCCTTGCTCTAGGCGACATATCAGTAAAAATGTTGCTGCATGAAATATCTGAGATTTTCCTGCCTATGTTCTCCTCTAGGACTTTAATGGTGTCACAGCTTATATTTAAGTCTTTTATCCATCTTGAATTTATTTTTGTGTATGGTGTAAGTTGGTGCTCCAGTTTCATTTTTTTGCACGTAGCTGTCCAGTTTTCCCAACACTGTTTGTTGAAGAGGCTATCTTTATTCCATTTTATGTTGCTGCCCCCTTTGTTGAATATTAATTGACCATAGAGACTTGGGTTTATTTCTGGGTTCTCTATTCTGTTCCACTGGTCCACGTGTCTGTTTTTATGCCAGCACCAGGCTGTTTTGTTTACAGTGGCCTTGTAATACAGTTTGGTGTCAGGTATTGGGATTCTTCCTACTTTGCTCTTCTTTCTCTAAATTGCAGCATCTATTTGTGGACATTTATGGTTCCATATAAATTTTTGAAGTGTTTGTTCTATATCTGTGAAATAAGCCATTGGTACTTTAATAGGTATTGCATTGAATCTGTAAATTGCTTTGGGTAGTATGGGCATTTTGATTATGTTAATTCTTCCAATCCATAAACACAGTATATGTTTCCATTTGTTTGTGTCTTCCTTGATTTCTTTCTTCAGTGTTATGTAGTTTTCTGAGTGCAGGTCTTTTACCTCTTTGATTAGGTTTATTCTTAGGTATTCTATTTTTCTTTTTGCTATATCAAGTGGTATTTTTTTCTTGATTTCTGCTTCTGCTGTTTCATTATTGGTATGCAAAAATGCCTTTGATTTCTGGATATTGACTTTGTATCCTGCTGTTTTGCCAAATTCATTGATTAGGTTGAGCAGTTTTTGGGTAGAGTCTATAGGATTTTCCATGTACACTATCATATCATCTACAGTGACAGTTTTGTTTCCTCCTTTCCGATTTGGATGCCTTTTATTTCCTTTTCTTGTCTGATTGCTGTGGCTAGAACTTCCAAAACTATATTGAATAGAAGTGGTGACAGTTGACAACTTTGTCTTGTTTCTGATCTTAGTGGAAAAGCTTTTAGTTTTTGTCCATTGAGTATGATGTTGGCTGTAGGTCTCTCATATACGGCCTTTATCATGTTGAAGAATGCTCTCTCTATTCCCTATTTGCTGAGTGTCTTTATCATAAATGGGTTCTGTACCTTATCAAATGCTTTTTCTTCACCTATTGATATGATCATGTGATTTTTGTCTTTGCTTTTGTTTATGTGGCATATTACATTTACTGATTTGTGAATGATGAACCATCCTTGCATCCCTGGGATCCCACTTGGTCATGGTGTGTGATCTTTTTAATGTATTGCTGGATGCGGTTTACCAATATTTTGTTGAGGATTTTAGCATCTATGTTCATCAGCGATATTGGCCTGAAGTTTTCTTTCTTTGTTGTGTCTCTCTCTGGTTTTGGGATTAGGATGATGTTGGCTTCATAAAAAGAGTTTGGGAGTCTTCCATCATTTTGTTTTTTTTCAAATAGTCTGTGAAGGATAGGAGTTAGATCTTCCTTAAATGTTGTAGAATTCTCCTGTGAAACCATCTGGTCCAGGGCTTTTGTGTGTCAGGAGTTTTTTGATTATTGCTTCAATTTCATCTGCTATTGGTCTGTTCAGGCTTTCTGCTTCTTCTTCATTTAGTTTTAGAAGATTATATTTTTCTAGGAATTTGTCCATTTCACCTAGGTTTTCAAATTTTTTGGCATATAGCTAGCTCCTCATAGTAATTTCTTACAATCCTTTGTATTTCCGTGGTGTCAGTTGTAATCTCTCCTTTTTCATTTCTGGTTGTGTTATTTGGGTCCTCTCTCTTTTTTTCTTGATGAGCCTGCTTAAAGGCTTGTTGATTTTATTTATCGTTTCAAAGAACAAGCTCCTGGATTCACTGATCCTTAGAATTGTGTTTTTAATCTCTATGGCATTTAATTCTGCTCTGATCTTGGTTATTTCCTTCCTTCTACTACCTCTAGGCTGCTTTTGTTGTTGTTCCTTGAGTTCTTGTAGGCATAGTGTTAGGTTATTTGTTTGAAATGTTTCTATCTTTTTTAGGTAGGCCTGTATTGCTATGAACTTCCCTCTCAGGACTGCTTTTGCTGTGTCCAATAAATTTTGAGTTGTTGTGAGTCATTTTCATTTGTTTCCAAAAACTTTTTGATTTCTCTCGAATTTCATTCTTGACCCATTCATTGTTTAATAGAATGGTATTCAATCTCCATGATTTTGAGTGTTTTGGGTTTTTTCCCTTGGGGTTAGTTTCTAGTTTCAATCCCTTGTTGTCAGAGAAAATGCTTGGTATGATTTCAATTTTATTAAATTTATTGAGACTTTTTTTGTGTCTTATCATGCGATCTATCTTTGAAAATGTCCCATGTGGGTTTGAATAGAATGTGTATTTACCTTCTTTGGGATGAAGGGCTCTACATATATCAGTTAAGTCTATTTCATCTAGGGTTTTGTTCAATGCCACAATATCTTTGCTGATACTTTGTTTGGAAGATCTCCTCATTTCTGACAGTGGGGTATTGAAATCCCCTACTATATTTGTGTTGTTGTCAATATCTTTCTTGAAGTCCTCTCAGATTTTCTTTATGTATTTGTGTGCTCCTATGTTGGGTGTATAAAAATTTACAATGTTTATGTCTTCTTGGTGGATTATTCCCTTGAGTATTATGAAGTGACCTTCTGGGTCTCTCTTTATGGCCCTTTTTTTGAGGGCTATTTTGTCTGATATGAGTATTGCTACCTGGCTTTTTTTCCCTGTCCACTTGCTTGGAAAATTTGTTTCCAGCCATTTCCTTTCAATCTGTGTAGGTCTTCTGTCCTCAGGTGGGTCTCTTGTAGGCAGCATATGTGTGGGTTATGTTTTCTTATCCATTCATCTATTCTATGTCTTTTAATTGGAGCATTTAATCCATTTACGTTTAAGGTTATTATTGATAGGTTATATTCATTGCCATTTTTGTACCTGTGCTCCTCCCCCCTCTCTCTCTTCCTTCCTTCCCTTAAAGCAGTCCCTTTAGCATATGTTGAAGAGCTGGTTTGGTGGAGGTATATTCTTTTAGACTTTTGTCTGGAAAGCTCCTTATTTGGCCTTCTATCTTGATTGAGAGACTTGCTGGGTAAAGTATCCTTGGTTGTAGCCCTTTGATTCTCCTTACTTGGAATATTTCTTGCCATTCTCTTCTGGCTTGGAGCATTTCCATTGAGAAGTCAGTTGCTAACTGTATCAGGCCCCCCTTGTATGTTATTTCCTTTTTCTCCCTTGCTGCCTCTAAGATTCTCTCTTTGTCTTGGAATTTTGCCATTTTTATTATGATGTGTCTTGGAGTGGGCCTCTGGGTTTCTCTTGATTGAAACTCTCTGTGTTTCTTGGATTTTTTTGACTTTTTCTCTCATCAGATTAGGGAAGTTTTCCATCATTAGTTTTTCAAATAGGTTTTCTATCCCTTTATCTTCTTCTCCTTCTGGTATCCCTATTATTCGGATATTATTATGTTTCATATTGTTTTGTATTTCTCTTAATCCCTCTTAATTCTTTCTGAGCCTCTTTTCCTTTTCCTTCTGGGTATTTTTTTCCATTTTGTCCTCCAGCTCGCTGATCCATCTGCTTCATCTAACCTGCTTTTGATTCCTTGCACTGTGTTCTTCAGTTCAGATATTGTATTCTTTATTTCCTCTTGGCCATTGTTGATATTTTTCTATTTCCTTTTTCATGTTAATATAGTTTGCAGCGAGTTCATTGTAGTTTCCCTGTAGTTTCTGGTAGTTGGTTGTGAGCTCATGGAGCTTCCTGGTGACCATTGCTTTGAACTCAATATCTGATAATTGAGTTACCTCTATTTCATTTAGCATTCCTTCTGAGGTTTCCTCCTTTCCTTTCATTTGGGGATTGTTTCTTTGTCTTCCATTGTTTGTGAGATTCTTGTTGTTAGCCACAGCTTCTTAAATTGATCTGTTCTGACTCCCTGTTCTGATCTGTTATGGTGTGAGTTTCTGTGGTAGAATACCTGTGAGATTCAGTGGTGCAGTCTCCTTCATGTATCCTGGTGTTCACTGCTTTCACCTACTCTTTTTTGTGATCAGTTGGAGGGGTGAGGCAAGAGGGTTTAAGACAGCAAGAGAGTACTCTATGCTATTTACAGTAGCAGCCAGTAAAGAAGAGGTAGGAGATCCTTTGGCTATGTATAGTGTTAACCGTGATATACCACCCAACTAGTCACTTTTTAGAAAGGGCGGAATGAAGATAAAACTCTTGTTGGGGAGGGAAGGATTGTGAGTTGGATCTAGAAAGCAGTGTAGTTGTGGGAGGTCAGAACCTGGGGTAAGGTGAGAGTAAAGGATAGTAAATAGGTGTAGTGTGTGAGAGAATAGAGTTAACCACTACAGTAATAGAGTTCAGGAAACTGAAGTGGGCTAAGATCTGGGAGGGGTGTTGTGTAGTATTTGCAATAGTATGGAACAGCTATTATTTACAGTAATATTAGAGCAACAATCATATGACAGAATCTATGAGATCTAGATACAAAAAATAGGGAGTATTGGACCTTCAGTAGTGGGCTAATGGAACACAGGTGAAGTGAAGGACAGTAAATTAGCAATAGAGTATGAGTGAGAGAGCAGGGGAATCCTGTCAATCGATACAATATAACCAGCCAAGCAAAGAAGACTAAACAGAAAGAAGAGGAATACAAAAATATTATTCAAATAAAAGATGTAAAAATAATGTAAAATAACAAGGCAAATATGCAATATCTTGCAGGTTCTCTGTAATAGCAAAGTGAAATTTGCCTCTCTATCTCAGCTGTTGGGATGCCCCCTCTTTGAGTCCAACTCTGGTCTTTTCACAGTTCTGGGGTTTTTGGTCTCATTCGTGGGTATTTTTTTAAAAAAGCAGAGTAAGGAAGGTAGAAGAGATAAAATTGGAAGGAAAGGAAGAAGGAATAAAACAAGAAAGGAAAGAGAAGCAAAAAACATTGAGAGATAAAAATTAAAAAATCAAAAATTTCTTTTAAAAAAATCAAGCAAACAAAAAACAAAAACATACACAAAAAATAAAATAAATAAAAACTCTTGCTGGTTTCAAACTGGTCAAACCAGTTTTTCTGTTCTTGCTGGCTGTAGCAGTCTGAGGGGCGGGTTTACAGATGTGGTCCCTGGGTCTCTGGGTCTCCCGGTCTCCCAGTCTCCAGAGGCATGCACGCTCACTCCGGGTTTACCTAGCGCAGGTTCCAGTGTGGGGGTGCATGCTCTCTGGGTCTGGGTGTGGTCCCCAGGTGCTCCACAAAGCTCTCTTTCCCCAGGCTGTGGGCGCTCCCGGCAGGGCCGCCTCTGGTCCCATGGCACAGGTGCACACTCTTTCTAGGGCTATATGTGGGTGCTCAAAGCCCCCATGTGTTTGCCACTCAGTCCTTACTCCCCTCTCTGCAATTTCAAGCAACCAGGTCTCTCCCAGTGCTGCTCAAACCCTGCCTGGCCAGGGAGGGAGTGCAGACCCAACTCCTTGTGGAGCTGGGCTCCTGGGCCCAGGGCTGCAGCCTCCCTGATCCCCGCGCTGATCTCTGGGCCCTTATTGTCCCAAAGTAGTCTCCTTACCATCTG